>ARYC01005839.1:0-28613 GCA_000711775.1 Oxytricha trifallax | reverse complement strand
CCTGTACAATCTACTGCGATCGTTACTGGGCGCTATCCCACGCCTCCAAAACCCCTAACAGGTCCAACATTGTCTCCACAAGTTGTGGAAGCGCTCACCACCATCATGACACTACTCGCCAACAAAGATCAGGAGTGAGAAACCATTCAAATCAGAGAAGATCTGTTCGACGAATAGAGCCATGACCTACTCGAACAGCTTGATGATTATGAGATCCAGTATGAAAACTTTAATAAATGGAAGAAGGTAGCAAAGAAATGTGGCTATCATCAGGATGACAACATTGACTATTCGACTATGATTGTTGAGACCAGAGAGGAGTTCATGGAAGGCAAACTGTAGGAAGTACTTAGTAATCTCTAAAACTTGAAGCTGTACCCAGATGATGTGAAAGAGCTACACAAACATGATGTATTCAAGGAAGAGCTATGGCACCCTGGCAGACAGGATCAGTCACGCAACGCATGTCTTATCCACGCAGTCAATATGATGGTGGGAGGTCCCCTCTTTGATGAAGCCTCCAAGTTCACCCAACTCTACCTCTCGAGAACTCTCATGGCTAAGTATAGACGGCCCGAGATGCTGTGGGAGCATGGGTACTCTCTTAAGAACCTCAAGCACCTCAAGCACCTCATCTATGATCATTCTCGAGAATGCTGGCTCATCCTCAAATGGCTGAGACTATAACAGGCTCAATGCTAAGAAGACTACAGGCAGGCAAGAGAGATGGACTATATGGCTATCTCAACGCTGAATAGGTTCATACTCGCTACTCTTCCAGATGATGGCAGAGAACACAGTTGTAATTGATGGTGAGGAAGAAGTAGTTCAGGAACTACATGCAGGCGTCATCGCAAAGTCAGGGGGAGATTGGTATATACTAGATAGCGCTGAAGATGGTCCGATCAAAGTGACTCTAAAAGGAAAATAAGCATAGGATTGGCTGTAAGGTGTCACTTATCTCGGCCTAAGCACCCTTATTAAAGATAACCCTCCTAAGAGCAAAATGAGATCATTCCTCAGAGAGTAGCAGATTATTCTTGGTGGAGACATGGTCTATTGCATAGACCGCAAGAAGAGAGAACTTAAGAGCAAGAGAAATATGTGCAATAAGCTAGATCGTAAGCATTTGTAAAGGGAGGGAAGTAAAATGTTCCGCAAGTCATCATGCGAGCCCAATGATCCTCAACCCAGAGCCTCACATGATGAACAACAACTTGGCAAGAGAAACGACAGTCGCAGGGAGATCGATGCAAAGGCTGTCTGCTACATCAAAGGGGAGAGGGCCCGCGAGGCAAAGCGACTGAAGGCGTCAGAGACACAGAGCCAATACGTGAGCGTGGAGGAGTCCGAGTAGATCGAGCAGTTACTACAGACCAAGGAGAAGCTCGACCTAATCTTCAAGTACATTCAGGAGCTTGAGAAACATGAGGAGCTGCCTAGATACGAGAAACTGATGAAGGTTACCAGGGCACCTCCCAACCATCAAGAGGCGGTGACCATGGCCTGGCACTGGCATATTGTGACACAGCCACGAGGAAACCTTTAGCACTTCAAGCAGGACCTCAAGGACGACTACAGGATGAAGCCCAAGGCATGGAACCAGCTCACCAAACATCAGAATCTCCAGAAGAAGCAGGACATGCTGTAGATCATGATCGACGCCTCCGAAGACCAGATAGGCGATCATCTCAAGGCCCTTTACACTGCCTGCCCGCTCCTACCCATCACCGTGCTCACCAGACTCATGAACGAAAGCACCAGTCACGAGATGCAGAAGCTCAAGTCGTGGCACACCGAGCACATCGCCCCCGTGGCCGCCAAGATCAGGAAGGGAAAGCAATCCCAGGAGCTCATTGAATTTGTGGAGCCCCTCATCAAAGAGATTACCAGAGAGTTTAAAAAGTGAACATTGAGTATTTGAGTAAATTAATTAATTAAAGCATTTGGTTTGTATTTCATTTTTCATTTCGCCAAATTTCACAATCTTTTATCTCAAAATGAGGAAAATTTCGAGATACGTGCCACATAAATCTAATTAATAAATTAAGTTACTAATTTATCAATTTAAATGAATTTACATTTGTGATAATTTGAAGTTAATTTATTAGATAGCATTATAATTTAGAATCAAATAAATTATTCAATAATAAAACTTTATAATTTTAAAAATATTAGATATAAACAAGCAAAATTTTATTTGTATTTTAATTGTAAAAATTGATTAGTTTTTGAACTTCAAATTATTACAAATGTAAATTCATTTAAATTGATATATTATTAACTTAATTTATTAATTAGATTTATGTGGCACGTATCTCGAAATTTTCCTCATTTTGAGATACGTGCTCTTTTAATATATTTAATAGTATTTAAAATATAAATAGTGTGAATAAATTCTTGATTATTAAATAATTTCTGGTAATTGTATCAAATTTCACTCATTGATTTAAATAGAGCGATATGATAAGTGATAACAACTTTGGTTAAATCTTTGGCGCAGCAAGACTTAATCTTAGAGATATTGATTAATGCATCTGATTAATTGAATGTTTAGGCATTAGTCTTAGAGTTCGATAGGAAATTAAGTCTTAATTTGGAACAAAGCTAGACAGACAATCAATAAGTTTGGCTTCTAGCCACAAATAACAGGAAATTGTCTGCAGTAAAATTAAGAGCTTGTAGATATGATAATCATAAGATACCCAGCTTGAACTAGATAACTATTAAAAGACATATATGAACAACTACAGAGATATATATTCAAGAAACTTAAAGTTAGACATAAAATTTGTTTTTAATAAGCAAGCTAATATTCATTATATATATATACATAAACCTGTGTTTTGTCTACTAACCCAATAAGATCCGAACTATACCCTACAAATCAAAGTATTTTTAAACATCATTAAGGGGTTTTGGAATTTTGAATTTAATCTTTAGAATTGAAACGAAAAAAATTAATTGTTAATCTGCAATATTAACATTATTTGGGAAGATGTTTAAAATTACTTAATAATGTAAGTACCCATGTTTAATTTAATTTTACCTTAAATTAGATAGATAACAAATTGATCTGTTTTGTATTTTAAATACAAATTATAAATATTTGACAAAATCTAATATAGTTAAAATGAACATTCTCCTTTTAGACCTCACAGTTTGATTTTTTTATATTGATATTATATATTCAAAATATTTTAAATAATTTTAATTCTTAAGTCAACACTATTCTGAAAATCATCTTGACACAGTATAGAGACATCAACTTTTTCACAATCCCACAACATGATCATAATATCTAATAGATAACAAAAACCCCAAAATCCCTGAAAATAATTTGCTAATATTTTGAATGATAAATACTGTAATTAACGATACTTTATTATGATTTTATAAGGATTATGTAGGGGCTTATTGTTTAAATATTGATAAAATAGATAAAAATAGGAAACTAAAAAAATACAAATAAATTTACAATTATAATAATTAATCGTAACTTCCACTAAATTCGAGAGCCATTAAATATATATTTTGATTTAAATTTAAAATTGAATAAATTAATAACATAATTTATATAAAACTATTCAGGTTGTCTGGCCAGGGCCTTTGGTGGTCTACCGAAATGTATTACATAATTATAAATTATTATATATTACTGATGTGAGGATAACGTTACTCCACAAATTAAACGAAATATCTCTCCTCTGTCTCTGTTCACTATCTTGGCGTTTAAACGGCTGCATTCTGTTTTTTATAAATGGCTATAAATCTTGCGAAGGCGATCAGGGCTACTATTAGGTCAGTTAAAGGAAATATCTCATCCCAGATTTTTGTCTGTATCTATGATTGGCAGAACAGACATATCGACTTGAAAGAATTGGCATTTTCGGGTTCATCTTGCTATAAAGAGCAGAGTGTTCCATGTTATGACTATGAAAGCATCCCGTGTACTTGTATTCCACGGCGCCGTACTTCTTCTCTATGGCGATTCCTTCACCTTCACCCTCCATCAACTGTTTCATCCCTAAAATCCTAGATTATCCAAATATCTTCGTAAGATTAAGCTCGTTCGCTATAAGTATTTGAGGCTAGCTGGCATTGCCTTGTTTTATTAGGAGGTCATAATTTGAGTTATATTGTACGTTTGGTTCGCACACCAATATCTCTTCTAGAATGCGAGTGATTTATGTCTTCCCAGTGCTAGTTGGCCCGGATAACAACAAGCTGTGAATTTTACTGTTCTTGAGTCTGATTAGGAGCTCATACATGGAATCGATAATGCGGAGGAAACCGAGTGCTTATAGATCTGCATCTTTAGAGGTACGGGAGTCAACGATGTTTTTATAAGTTCAGCAATATATTCTTGGAGAGACTTAATTATTGGTACTTCTCCTTAAAGGCAACACCAGACTTCTGGATCGCTTGATTGGCGTCCCTTATTGAGATGTATACCTTAGCAATGGCTACTAATTTAGGTACATCGCTAAATTTCTTCCCAATGTACAAATCATTTGATTGCGCTTCCCCTTAAAGCCTCTCGATCATGTACTCATTCGCAACATCTACAGCGCCTCTAGATCCGCACTTCTGCAGTTATAATTCATTCTCCCTCTTTACATACTATTTTGCGATTAACTGCTCGAAATGGTGAGAAGGCCCGTATTTTAGCATTAATCCATCTACTACTGATGCGAACTGGCCGAATGAATGATGTTCGATAAACTTGACTGTTAATTTTAACTGTAAGATGATCACCTTGCCCCTGCGATTCTTTTGAAGGAAGTATTACTTATTGGCTACGGTAGAATATCTAATAAAGCGTATGCAGAGAAAGTACATCTCATTAAAATGATTAATATAGACCTATGTGACTGAAACCTGGAATCTAACTAGTCAATAGACATTGGCACTGCATCTAGAGTCCAGACTGCTCTCGCTTTGTTCTGGCTTCCATTTAAGTTATGATGAATGTCAAATTAAATCAATCTTTTTCAATATTTATATAAAACAAACATGGAGCTATATATAAAGTATAAGAATGAGCTCATTTCAGAGATAAATGATAGATGTTGACTACAGTGCAAATGTTTTTTAGAGACACAAGTACAGAGACATGCTAATAAAGAATATTAATGCACAAAAAAAGTAGCTGGATTGAACAAGTCTTGTAAAGCGGAATTCAAAATGATTTTCTTTTCCTCATCTTGCAGCGTGTTATTGGCATGACATCATCTTTACACCAAGCAATTCGACACTGAGTGATTTCGAAAAGCATCCACCGCGGTTCTCTGAAAATTGGTGAGCAGACAGAGACTTAAGTTGTCTCGAATGGTGATTCTTCATCCCCATTAATAGGCTTTTCATTATGAGTTAGGCTGAGATATTTGAACCCGACCGTCACTTCAGCTCTGCATCTTGATCTGGAAGAAAGCTTTTAAAGTATTGGTAGCTTCTCCTATAAATGATCTCACCATGCAACAAAGTTTCCTTTTGCGTTTGAAATCGCATGTTACAGATCACTTCATCCTAATCTAAGTTCATGAGCAAAGGCTAACAAGAATGTGTGAATAAATTTTGCATATATAATTATGAGACTTATAATTGTATATTAGCAGCGAGGTTACTCTCAGCAGCCTTCCATTCTCAAAATAGTAATTAAACCAAAGTTGTTCCCTCTGAGGACCCTCCGAGCTGTTTCTCGTATCCTATCCGTGTCATGATGTTTTCTTAAATAAAGATTAATTAAGATACTAATTTAGGTATAGATAGTTTAATTAATTTTTATTTAGAAAAACATCATGAAACGGATATTACGCAGAACAAGCTCGGAGGTCCTCAGAGGAAACAACTTGGTTTATTACTTATTTGAGAATGGAAGGCTGCTGAGAGTAACCTCGCTGCTAATATACAATTATAAGTCTCATAATTATATATGCAAAATTTATTCACACATTCTTGTTAGCCTTTGCTCATGAACTTAGATTAGGATGAAGTGATCTGTAACATGCGATTTCAAACGCAAAAGGAAACTTTGTTGCATGGTGAGATCATTTATAGGAGAAGCTACCAATACTTTAAAAGCTTTCTTCCAGATCAAGATGCAGAGCTGAAGTGACGGTCGGGTTCAAATATCTCAGCCTAACTCATAATGAAAAGCCTATTAATGGGGATGAAGAATCACCATTCGAGACAACTTAAGTCTCTGTCTGCTCACCAATTTTCAGAGAACCGCGGTGGATGCTTTTCGAAATCACTCAGTGTCGAATTGCTTGGTGTAAAGATGATGTCATGCCAATAACACGCTGCAAGATGAGGAAAAGAAAATCATTTTGAATTCCGCTTTACAAGACTTGTTCAATCCAGCTACTTTTTTTGTGCATTAAGATTCTTTATTAGCATGTCTCTGTACTTGTGTCTCTAAAAAACATTTGCACTGTAGTCAACATCTATCATTTATCTCTGAAATGAGCTCATTCTTATACTTTATATATAGCTCCATGTTTGTTTTATATAAATATTGAAAAAGATTGATTTAATTTGACATTCATCATATCTAAACATCAGTAATATATTAAAATTTATAATTTCATAATACATTTCGGTAGACAACCAAAGACCCTAGCCAGACAACCTGAATACTACTGCTGACACAGAATCGTCTAGGGAAAAAGTTTTCAAGCTAAATTTATAGTATTTCCAAAATATTGACAGTTAGGTTTTTACAGTTCACAAAATCAAAAACTTTTGGAGTTTATGTACTGAGTAGAAGTTGTAGATGTGGTTGTTGATGAAGTTGTGGATGATAAAAAATTAAAAAAATATCAAATGTATAAAAGAACAAGAAAGATGGTCCAACTATACTGATGTCTAAAATTCAAATTTATAGTGATAACTTACTCCATTTAAAAAAGATATATATATATATATCAAATTATGATTAAAAATTAATATTCAATTTTTATATTAGAATATTATATAAATAATGTTATTAATTTATTTAATTTTAAATTTAAATAAAAATTTGAATGATGATTCTAGTATTTATTGGCAGTTACGATTAATTATAATTGATAAATTTATTTGTATCTCTATAATTTCCTATTTTTATCTATTTTATCAATAATAGGAATTTAATTGAGTGTATGCGAGGTTTAGGGAAAGTATATTACAATAACTGTATTGATGAATTGTTTAAGTTGCGTTAAGAATACGACGTTTATATTGATAAACTCAAACCTATTGTATGTTACACATTTATAGATTCCCGTTCCCATTACCATTAAGACTTACAGTTTAATGGCATTAAATTTAAAGTGAAAGCATCTTAATTCAAACTCTAAACAGACCTTTAATATGTTGGCAACATTAACCTATTATCTTTTTAATGAAAAAACTTATATACGGGTTTCATTTCTCTATGGCTAATGATTGACTTATATACTTATGTCATATCTCTCTGGCTAGAGATCAGTGAAGTTTCATCGCGAATTCACTGAGCTTTTTACATATTTGATAATTTTATATCAAAAACTAATAAAAAAATTAATATCTTATAAGATAGATATCGCAAAAAAAAGAGTAATTGACTTCAATGTTTCTCTTATAAGGATAATTTAAATTATATTTTCAATTAAATGCAGAGAGCTTTCAAATATAATATTAAGATTATACACGGTTATAAACGCTGATGTGACATTATTTATCTTTAGAAAATACCTTTATATCAAGGTCTTGATAGAAGGGATAAAGCAACATAGAAATTTATGATTAACTTGTTAAGGTTCAAACTCATTTTATATTGATAGAATAACGAATTTAATTCAAAACCCCAAAACCCTTTCAGTAGTTTGATTGAGTTTTTGATTGATAAAAGTAGAGTAGACTATTAAGGAATACTTTATTAGGGTTTTAATAGGGTTTATGTTGGGGTTTTATGTTTATATATTAGTAATTTAAGTGAGTATAATAAGCGAGTTTTTAAAATATTTCACACAAACATAAGCTTAGAGTCATGTGGCAATTCTCTGAATTTTATCATTCTTAGTTGATGTTTGATTGTTTCTATTGTTTGCTAATTCTCTTAGCTTGGCTTGATAATAGTTGAGTATGCATGTTATCTTAGACCTCCATTTATTTTATTTTTTTCGAGATATTGTTTGATTCTCTGCTTAGAATCTCTCTCACCCCTGCAGCTAAAGTAATCATTTCTTGGCATGTCGCTCTCTATTATTATTACTGCTAGAGCCCAGATATCCCATTAAGTTTCTCCATCTCTCCAATCCTCTCTCTGAGAAATATCGAGTGCCGTATACATTTCCTTATGCAGAGGATTCCACTCTTTGAGCTCTGTTGAAGTCAATAATATAAACTCTAAGAGGCTAAAAGTTCAAAATGATGTTCTCTGGCTTTAAGTCTCTATGAACATAACCTAGCTTGTGAAGCTCTTCAATCCCCTCAACTATCTGCTATACTATCTAGCTAACTTATCTCTGACATCTATTGTCAGACGAGAATTCTCTATAAGTCATTTCTAATAAAGGAAGCCTGAAAACTTCATAATCTTTACCAAGTAAAATAGCATCAAGCTAGATGATATGCCTGCACTCATTTAACTTTGCCTTTTAAAGAGCATAATACTAATTAGCAAATTCCATTTGGAACTTGTCATCAGCAAGGAAGTAATTGAAAGGATACATCTTGTAAGCCTATTAGTCATCAGTAATGACTCTCTTCTCTATTTTATCTTCAAGAGTGAGGTAGCTTTCTAGGCAAGAATCTAATTCAATAATTTTTAATATAGGAATCTTTATTGCCTCTATTTTAACCATGATTTTATTGATCTCAGAGACTGGAAAGTTCTTGACTGCTTTCTTCATTTTAACTTACTTCTAGACTTCAACTCTAAGAGACTCCACTGGGTTTCTTGATCTTCTTTTTTAGAGGAATCTATTCCCTGTAGGTTCATGAATAAAGACAAAACTTTGATTATGCTTTTTCTTTAAGGGAACATTGAGGTCTCTTGTATGAGAATATGGCTTCTCACATAACTCACAGATATATTTGCCATCCTTCTTTTAATGCTTTAGATATAACCTAGCCATATCGTTGTGTATATCTCTCAAGTGCCTCTTGTAAGTTGACTTGTAGAGGAAAACTTTATTGCATTCTTTGCATTAATAGTCTACTTTGGCTTGTAATTATTAATGCTCTATGGCGGGTTGTTTAACCTCCTCCTCAATTTGCACAGCTTCTATGATGACCTCCTACTTAATTTATATTTAAATCTCAAAGCTAGACTGGTCAAAGTTGTCATAAGTAGCCTCCCACTGAGTACCAGCGTCTCTAGTCCCTACTTTTCTTGGTTGCTGGAATGATAATTTAATTGTATTTACGCAAGTAATGCCGCTCTTCTCAAAATGTTAGCGCTCATTTTAGTTTGATGATAAATTTTATTATAATAATGATAAAATCTACCTTGATGTACTATAATAGTAGAGTATATGACACTCTGGTAGATTCTTTGCTGAGGGTAAGAAAATTTAATAACCATTGAAGACTGTAAGTTGACATTTTTTATGAGAATTTTATACGATTTAGTAAGTTAAAATACTCCTAATGAAGTTTATTTTGTTTAGGAGATCCTTCAAATAAAGGTTAGGAGGTAAAATTATTAAACATTTTTAAATTTTACATTAATTTTTTAAGTTTTAATAAAGTTTGAAATTAATTTCGAGGACCTTTTAAAATAATTAAACATTATTAGGAGCAATTTAATGGAGATAGATTGATAAAAATGGAAATCAATCTGTGAAACTTGGAGCAAGTTTTTCAATGCTTCTCCGCATATCTTTTCAAGGTTGACCTCCAGTAGGTCCTCCCTATTTAGTAGTAAGATTTTAATAAACTTAGAATGGATATCCATAATTTTAAATTTCATTAACATTTCTAGAAAGAGGAAGCAAGATGGAGTCTATGAATGATGCAATGAAGAGAATTTAATCTCAAGATTTAATAGGAAAATTTCGAAGTAAAGAGGACCTCTATAGGTACTTGGTTTAGCAAGGTAAGTTCTTTAGTAAGATTAATATATTGATGAAAGTTAGTTTTTGTTGCCTAACTAAGAGGATACTAAAATCTCATTTTTATTAGCCTTACTAATATTCATAAATATTTAATTTAAAATAAAAATTTAATTAGAAATAAACTTATATCTAATTAAATGTGTTCACAGCAAAGTATTGATAAAATCTCCTAAGGGATTAGGGACAAGAAAAGGAAGCAATCTACAGATTAGCATGATTTTCTTATTCAGGACTTCGGGTTTAACCGTCGAAAGACTAATTTAGAGAATCTCCTCGAATAATTAATGGGATGACAGCATATTGCTTCAAGCATGAGCGACCCCAGCAGAGAACCATCAAGAAACACGTGAATATTAAGGACTCGAGCGAGTAGCTCTAAAGGCTGGTAGTAATTTTGCTCCATTAATCTCTGACCTCCTCATCGAGAATCTGCCTCTGCTACAAATAAACTGCGCTGCGTCGGGGCATCAGAGTTTCGACAATATCGATGATACTCAGGCGATATAGGTTGAACAGCTTCAATCAAAACCCCAAAACTTTTTCAGTAGTTTGATTGAGTTTTTTATTGATAAAAGTAGACTATTAGTGCATACTTTATTAGGATTTTGATAGGGTTTATGTAGGGGTTCAATGTAAAATATTTTTTAATTTAATTGAGTATATAAGAGTGTTGGGGTCTGTTATGACAGTGAGTATATAGCATTTATTGTTTAAGTTGCGTTATGGTTGCGATGATTAAAGTGATCAACTAAAACCTATTCTAAATTACACATCTATAGCAAGACTGCTCCATAAATGTCCTGCTAATTTTAGGACTCACTGTCTATTAGCATTGAATTTAAAGAGATAGCAGCTTAATTCTAAGCCATTAATGACCTTTAAAATTCTAGTAGCATCATATTGATTATCTTTTTAATAATAAGACTCTTAAATACTGGGCTCACTTCTCTTTGGCCTAGAGAGCTGTGATGTTTCATCGCCAATTTCCTGAGCTTCATAACTCTGCTTAATCTATAGCGAACATATATAAAAAGAACGGAATATCTTACAAGACAGTCAATCGCATTAAGAGAGTGATTGACTTTAATGTTCCATTTTATAAGGATAATTTAAATTATATATTCGATTAAATGCAGAGGGCTTAAGAGCATAATATAAAGTTCATACACGCTGATGAGGCAGTATTCACGTTTAATACCTTCATATCAAGGTCTTGGTATAAGAGGTACAGCAACATTGAAGTATATGATTAAAAGGTTAAGGTTTAAACTCATGCAATACTTGGTGGAATAAGCGAAGATAATGGCCTCGAGACTTATGTTATCCACCCTCGATCAATAAAGACCGAATAGTACATAAAGTTCTTGTAATAACTCAAAGATAAATACGCCGACTAAGAGATTATTCTGTTTGTAGATAACTTATCTGTCCATTAAACTATAGATACAAGGAAGGAATATGAAAGGCTAAGCATAACACCTGTATTTAATGTTCCCTACAGTCCTCAATCAATGGAATTGAGTTATATTGGGGGCTATAGAAAGATCATTTTAAGCAATTGCTGCTCTATCACTTGATGCACGATTTGAAGATAGATAGAGTAGATTTTATTAAGAGTGCTGCTAAGAGAGTAAGCGATGATAAAGCTAAAATATGCGCAAGAGAAGTGAGATTTTGTGTATTAAAATAAATATTAGATTTAAACGAATGAATAAGTTCACATATTAAATTTAACCGTAAAGGGATTTGGTTTCTCTTTCTTTTCTTCCTCTTATAGCTTGCTTAGGCCTATGCTTCTCTTAGTGCCAGTTCCTGCGTCTATGTTCCTCTCGTCTGTCTTTTATAAATCTTTGTAGAGTCTCTTACTCAATCCATGCTTTACCTGTGATTCTCTCTCTCTGTTTAACTTGCTACGCTCTTTCATCAAGTAAATAGCTGTTCCAGATTTTTCTATAAAGTAAGAAGGGTAAGCTTACTTGATATGAATGAATGCTTCTGCAGTTCATACAACCAAGAGTCATTGATTTTAATTCCCTGCTTCTCTTATTCTTCAGGAGAGATGCTGTAGCATTTCTTGATAGCTACTTAAATTAAGTTTCTCTCTGGCATTTGAGAGTTGTAGCTTTAATAAGAGGTATAGAGCAACATTTGGATCACTCATAGCATCATCAAAAAGACTTGTTGCAGTGATTTCAGCGTAGTAAGGTATCTCTATCATCCTAATTTCAATAGACTTTAAATATTTTTTCTCTTCGATTAGTAAAGCTTCTAAGTTGGCGAAAATAGTCAAACTATAATGAATATAGTGATCTTACTAAAGAACTTACCTTGCTAAACCAAGTACCTATAGAGGTCCTCTTTACTTCGAAATTTTCCTATTAAATCTTGAGATTAAATTCTCTTCATTGCATCATTCATAGACTCCATCTTGCTTCCTCTTTCTAGAAATGTTAATGAAATTTAAAATTATGGATATCCATTCTAAGTTTATTAAAATCTTACTACTAAATAGGGAGGACCTACTGGAGGTCAACCTTGAAAAGATATGCGGAGAAGCATTGAAAAACTTGCTCCAAGTTTCACAGATTGATTTCCATTTTTATCAATCTATCTCCATTAAATTGCTCCTAATAATGTTTAATTATTTTAAAAGGTCCTCGAAATTAATTTCAAACTTTATTAAAACTTAAAAAATTAATGTAAAATTTAAAAATGTTTAATAATTTTACCTCCTAACCTTTATTTGAAGGATCTCCTAAACAAAATAAACTTCATTAGGAGTATTTTAATTTACTAATTCGTATAAAATTCTCATAAAAAATGTCAACTTACAGTCTTCAATGGTTATTAAATTTTCTTACCCTCAGCAAAGAATCTACCAGAGTGTCATATACTCTACTATTATAGTACATCAAGGTAGATTTTATCATTATTATAATAAAATTTATCATCAAACTAAAATGAGCGCTAACATTTTGAGAAGAGCGGCATTACTTGCGTAAATACAATTAAATTATCATTCCAGCAACCAAGAAAAGTAGGGACTAGAGACGCTGGTACTCAGTGGGAGGCTACTTATGACAATTTTGACCAGTCTAGCTTTGAGATTGAAATATTAATTAAGTAGGAGGTCATCATAGAAGCTGTGGAAATTGAGGAGGAGGTTAAATAACCCGCCATAGAGCATTAATAATTACAAGCCAAAGTAGACTATTAATGCAAAGAATGCAATAAAGTTTTCCTCTACAAGTCAACTTACAAGAGACATTTGAAAGATATACACAACGATATGCCTAGGTTATATCTAAAGCATTAAAAGAAGGATGGCAAATATATCTGTGAGTTCTGTGAGAAGCCATATTCTCATACAAGAGACCTCAAAGTTCACTTAAAGAAAAAGCACAATCAAAGTTTTGTCTTTATTCATGAACCTACAGGGAATAGATTCCTCTAAAAAAGAAGATCAAGAAACCCAGTGGAGTCTCTTAGAGTTGAAGTGTAGAAGTAAGTTAAAATGAAGAAAGCAGTCAAGAACTTTCCAGTCTCTGAGATCAATAAAATCATGGTTAAAATAGAGGCAATAAAGATTCCTATATTTAAAAGTTATTGAATTAGATTCTTGCCTAGAAAGCTACCTCACTCTTGAAGATAAAATAGAGAAGAGAGTTACTCTAAATTTTGAGAATTTTAAGAAATAGAAATTAAAATCAATATCTCATTTATACTATTTTTGAGTTGAGAACCAAAGTGCATTAGGCACGTTGATTTTCGAGCATTGCCTTATAAAATTCTGATTCCTGTTTCCCTCGTCCTCTCATACAATGGAAACTCATAAGCTTGAACGATCCTTCTTCTCCTGGTCTTTCATATTCTCATACCCTTACGGCACCCGTTTCTACCTAGTGGCTGTATCTTCCTCCCGATAAGAAGTGGAGATACCTTGAAGCAACTTTTACTTTGGTTCTTTGGCTCCATGTCTATCAATCACGCCAGTCGTACCTGGTCCTTCAAAGTTATCCGAACCTGGCATTATGGATAAGAGTCCATTGAAATTACTAACTAGGTTGGAAAATCTAGAATCTGTCGAATTCTAACATATCGACAGGTACGAAGAGTTCTCCCATGAGGCAAGCCATATCTCTCCTCATTGATTTACTCCCCATGAGTGTTAGAGATTAATCTTTGCAAGATGCCCTATAATCCTTTTCCCAGTCAAGGTTGTTGCTAGTGTATTCTTGTTAATCATGGTATTAAGCAACTTTTACGATGGCCAAGTTCTTAATGAGGAATCCGAGGAATCAGCAGAAGCAGCGGAAGCAGAGGAAGCAGAGGAAGCAGAGGAAGCAGAGGAAGCAGAGGAAGCAGAGGAAGCAGAGGAAGCAGAGGAAGCAGCGGAAGAAGAGGAAGCGGAGGAATCTGTCTTTGCTATGCGTAATTGAAATGAGGGAATATGTTTAAGCAACTTTGTTGAGGAAGATGCGGAATCAGCAGAAGCGGAGGAAGCGGAGGAAGCGGAAGAATCGAGGAAGCAGCGGAAGCAGAGGAAGCGGAGGAAGCAGTGGAAGCGGAGGAATCGGAGGAATCGGAAAGATAACGATACACAAAGAAATCAGTAATCTCTTCCTCATTTCTAAGATTGCCAATTCACATTGTCTCTCAATGAAAGGTTTCTTGATCAAGCAAAAATGCTGAAGTTAAAAGCTGGTTGACGATAAATCTCATTTTAAGGGCGCCTTATTTACTAAAACAAGGGAAAATCATGCACTAATTTACGAGATTAGCATCTCTCGCTAATAACACTTCACATTAAAAGAGCGCTTTCAATCAATTAATATCGATGACTCTCAAGATTTAAATTCAAAATTAACTCCTTAAATTACAAATCAGCAACAAAAGTTATAGGATGAATCAACCAGGAACATTTTCGAGAGTGTAGGACTTGATATTATTTCTTAGATTCAAATGTCTAAATCCAGTCTAAGATTAGTCAGTCTACCTCAGTTACTAATTGATAAGTAAATTAACTAACATTCCTTGCTCATTAGTTAAACGTATTTGCTCACTCACTAGTTAAACAGCAATTGATAATAATGGGGTTTGGAAGATTGCCAAGCTATCTGATGATAAAATTGAATTTCTTACAAACTAGACTACCTTGCAGCTCCAGGCGGGAATGACTTTAGGGGAGAGATGTGTGATGTTCCATAGGAGGTTTCCAGAGCTTAGAATCTCCCCTTCCAAACTCTCTCGGATTTATAGGGAAAAAGGAATTAAGAGAAAGTTTATTTGAGTTAGCAAGTACATGAGCCCAACTTAAAATCTGAAAACGCAAGAGCTTTTTTAAGAGATGAGAAGCAAGCTAACTGATGCTCTACAAGAAGGTAGGAAAGTAGTATTCATAGACGAGGTGATGTTTACTTACTCCACCAACCTCAAGCAAGAGTACAGCAATAGATATACGAACATTACAGTGAAAGACAAACTACAATTCACGAAAAGTATTGCTGTAGTAGCAGGAGTATCTCCCGAAAGAGGTCTGGAGCTATACTACAATTATGACAGGTCAGTGGACATTGAAAAGTTTTATGATTTCATCATAGGCTTGCATGAACAAAATATGACAAAAAAGCTTGCTGTGGTGCTCGATAACCTAAGAGTACACCACAGTAAAAAGATCAAAGCTTTGACTGAGGAGCTCGACATCACTCTCATCTTTACTCCACCTTACTCGCCCCAATACAACCCTATAGAGAACTACTTCTCGGTGCTTAAAAACCAGTTCAAGAGGATGAAGATGAAGATTGTCTGATAGGACGAGAAGTTTGACGCTAAACGAATATTGAGATAAGTATTTGACAGTGTAGATGATGATGTCATCAGAGAAATATGCATGAAAAAAATGGAAAAGTTTGATTTATGATGTTAATCTAAATAATACTAACGTAAATTCAAATGTTAAATCGCATTGTCCCATTGCTCATCAAACCAATGACAGATTGAGATTCAAACATAGTGGTGTTCGCTTCCATGAGACGAGCACCATCATTTGGCCTACCTCCTTTGCCAGCTGAGGCATTCTCGATTCCCTTGAATCGTTTAAGCGACAAAACTTTTGGAGGAGACTATTTAGGTTTTCTGGCTTTCATCAACTTCGCTGATGCTTTTAGAGGCTGCATTGTCCTTCCAGATTTTTCTAGTTTGTATTGTGTTAAGAAAAGTAAAATACTTGAAATAAATGGATGGCTGGTTAGCTGAGAAAACCAGTTATCTGAGATAAGTATGAAGTCATTCTTCTAACTCTGGCCATCTAAGCTGTTCCTCAATACTCTGGACTTGTTGATTATGTGGGCAAGATAGTCAGGCTAAATGGTATTGAGGACGTTGAAAAAATATTGTCTATCAATAGGTTTTGATTTCTCTGACATATCTTGCAAGTATATACGCAGATCTTGATCGTCACGCACCTGCATGTAAAGTTATCTCACTGAAAGCTCATCGTATTTTGGGACCTTAACCATCTTGATCTGATCCATCTTTAGAAGTTGTTTAGTCCCCTTAAATATTAGCCTCAGGTATTCTCAGTTGACTCCATCAATAGGAGGCATGTAGTATCCATCTATGAGTATTAAGGGCAATAAATTTACGAATCTCAGTAAGATAGGTGTAGATGTCAAGCTTAGACTTGAATTTCCCACCAAGCTCGTGAGGAGTGATCTTCAAGATGCTGTCCTCGGCATGGCTATCGCTCATCTGAAATTGCTGATAGGATCTTTTTATAGAATTTGACTCCATAAATGTTATTACCTATATCCAATTAAAAATAATTTATAATCACTATCTTAACTATAAGAAAAACAGCTAATAGATTCAAAAACTTACAATGCAATCTGAAAAGATCTTAAACATAATAGATTTCCCAAAAAGTAGGGGGGTTGTGATTTTTTGTGATTTTCTGTGATTTTTTGTGATTCTCTGTGATTATTGTGATTTTTTTGAACTTTTTTGGAAAAAAATTTGTTGTCAAAAATAGAGTCTGACCACCCCCCCTTTATCAATTCTCATCATATATGGTATTCTATTTAGAGATTAAGTGATTTAAATTTAAATTTTTTAAGATAAAAAAAATCACAAAATCATAATTTGAAAATGAGCGACTCTTCAGAATCAATGTACGATAGTGACGATTCCCGATATCAACAAAAGTTGTCATCAACTAAATCCATGTTGTCAGCACAGTCAAAATCCTCAGCGGATACCAATAAGCGAGCGTAAAAACACTTATCCAAAGAACAACTAAATAAAATAAAGAAAACACACTCTGAGTTCAAACAGTATTATGATCAGCCAGACGTCAAGACTCCATGTTCTCAGTCAAAGTTGACATTGGGACTAATAACAAACAACTATCAGAAAACCTACAAAGACATCCAAGATCATCCAAAGTTGTCTGAATACCCTCTAAATGCTCTTGATCGTGAACTTATAAAAAACTACATCAGAGTCAAGAGGCAATCTCTGAGGCGAGCTCTTGGAGGTATGAGGATCAAGGAAGACACATAATTATAGAAAAGAGGATCTGCTTTAGAGGCGAGCGCCAAGAAGAGCAAGAGCTTCCAGAAGTCGAGATCCAAATTCTCAAGCGACACTCCATAGCAAGCAAGTATAGCTATCAATGACACTTCAAGAATATCAATCTTCCTTATTCAGCATTTTTCAGAGCTGGATTAAGGATTTTAGCTTAATGTGATTCAAAAGTTGTATCAGTCTCTCATCTAAGATAAAGACTTTTATGCTGACAGTATTGATACTTAGCTGAAACATTAACAAAATCACATAATTGAACTGTTCAAAACAAGGGAAATTTAGTAAATCGAGAAGGAACTCAAGAATTATTCCCAATCACAAGTTCTAAAGTTTCACTTGGCTGCCTCTGTAATAATCACAGAGTTACCATTGGAAGGCCAAACTCTGATTCACACTCTTTATTCAAACTTAAAGCATAGCGTTGACATTCAAATTTTTGATGAAGCGGAGAGAATTGTTTTAGGCACGATCTAGCCAATTACTATGGGGTTGGTGGGTCTATTGCTCGAACTAAATTCACTTTCATCGCTTAAGCTTACAACCTCTCCAGAAAGCATAGACATCTTCCTATAGTTTCTCGTCAAGAATGGTTTTAGTGAAAAGGAGGCAGAGGCTATCGTTAAAAACAAAGAAAATTTTCTATTCAATGATTTCATATCAACAATTAAAAAGGTCAACAAACTGTACAGACAAGATCTGATAACAATAATTTCAATAACGAAGGTCAAACAGGATCCCTCAAGCATGTTAGCTGAGCTTATAGGAGTTTTTTCATAGAGGAGGATCCTACTCACGATGCTCTCGAAGCGCCCACACATAAACTTACAGCTGGAGCGACTGTTGGTGGTCCTCTAATCTGTGAAGGACTTCGAGATTGACTAATTAGAGTAGATATTTAAACAGGATGAGACTTCATTGGATGTGTGAACTCAGTAAACTACACTCAAGCTCGCAAAATCAGAAAAATTAATCTGAGATTGAGATGAAGAGCTAGTAAGTTTGGTAGGAGTTTTCTAAAACTGCGATAGCTGGTCACTTAGTGTCGATTGAGGAAGTTTACAGGTACTCTCAATAAATGCAGGAAATTTGTTAAGATTATAAGCACTCATCTTATTAGTCTACAATATCTGCGATAATTTTGAGTCATCAGCAAAACAATATTCAAGTTTAAATGCCAACGGCGTCTGGTAAAACTTGGATTATGGGACTGTTGGCTTGTTACTGGATTCAGCAGGGCAAGAAAGTGCTTATTATAGTCCCTGATTAAATCCTTAAAATACAAACCTAGAAATTTCTGCAGCCTCTAGGCATTTAGTTGCAGATAGATACGATCGATAGTTTCTACAAGACCAAAAGGCTTTATGATGTACTCATTATTGATGAATTCGATCGAATCACTTGGAAGCATCCCTTTCTATACCATGATGGCAAAATCTATGGCTTGTGGGATTTAGGATTGAGCAAGTCATACATGTTCAGCGCTACCTGCGATTCCGGTATTCAGAGAGTGCTTGCTTAAGTGTGTATATCACCCCAAGTTCTGAAGTTAAAGAGTGAATACGAACTTTTGCATTCAATGAATCAAGATTAGGGTGGAGAAGTAATTATCTGCTCCGGTGTAGATGATAGGCTCTCAAAACTAAAGAAGGAAATTGAGGAATGCTGTCTTGCTAGCCCCATCATAGTCTTTTGTAATGATCATGAGAAGATCATTGTTAGAGATATGATCACATAAATGGATTAACTCAAGGTGAGGGTGGGCATCTCCCCGGCAACTTTAGATGAAATTCAATCGTGGCCGAATGGGGTCTTAATTCTTGGCAATGATGAAAGTTACGGCTACAACACTAGGTTCAGAACTGATGCCAAGGTTCTGATTGCGTGCGACATCGATTCAGAGAGTCAATATCTATAGATGAGGGGCAGGAGCTCACGGAGTATGGGAGCATTGCAGTCAAAATATTTCCCGATATCAAGCTTGCCAAAGTAGCAGCTTTTACATAAGATGAAGCAGATATCGATTGAAAAGCTCGACCAGCTCAGCATCTAGTAGCTCTCATCTATAAGAAGCGATTCAGCAAAGTGCTTCTGGAGGCAGTATCAGACGCCTAAAAGGAGCATGATGCTATCGAGAGCCTCGATGACCTCGAGTAGTTGGTCGGAGAGAACGCTTTCAAAAGACTATCTTAGACCAAGAAAAACTGAAAAAGAGAAGATTGGAGTTAAATCAGAATATAGTATTGTGTCTTTTATGAGAATGTTGATCTAAAAAATATTCATTCATCCAAATTTTAACGAATTATGCTAAGTCATTACTGACGACTAATATGCTTACAAGATATATCCTTTCAATTACTTCCTTGCTGATTACAAGTTCCAAATGGAATTTGCTAATTAGTATTATGCTCTTTAAAAGGCAAAGTTAAATGAGTGCAGGCATATCATCTAGCTTGATGCTATTTTACTTGTAAAGATTATGAAGTTTTCAGGCTTCCTTTACTAGAAATGACTTATAGAGAATTCTTGTCTGACAATAGATGTCATAGATAAGTTAGCTAGATAGTATAGCAGATAGTTGAGGGGATTGAAGAGCTTCACAAGCTAGGTTATGTTCATAGAGACTTAAAGCCAGAGAACATCATTATGAACTTTTAGCCTCTTAGAGTTTATATTATTGACTTCAACAGAGCTCAAAGAGTGGAATCCTCTGCGTTATAAACCCCAAATACCCTTAGTGAGGTATATAAGTGCTTTGATTTGTAGGGTATAGTTGGGGTCTTATTGGGGTTAGTAGAGAAATTAGTCCAAATTGCAAAATGAGAAATAGAAATTAGCGAAATTTAGGGTCGATTTATGATGAGTAATAATTAGATTTACTGCTTAAGCTAAGGTATGGTACGAGTTTTAATATAGATTAAGTCAAACCAGTACTAAATTATGAAGCCATAGCAAAGATCTTACACAAGAGTGCATCTACTATAAGGTATCACTGCATGTTAGCTCTTTAGCATTTTAATTCTGGTACTCGAAAGCATCATGCAAGAAAATAAAAATTCTCACAGAACCATATTGACTACATCTGCGACTCGAAGACTTTAAAGTATTGGCCACATTTTCCTCTTGACTAGCGAGCTGTGTTGTTTCATCGCAAGTTTTCTGACATGCGTATCTCTCCTTAGACTATAGCTAATATTTATAGAAGAAATGGTATTACTTTCTAGACTGTCAACAGAGTAAGAGAGTGATTGATTTTACAGTGCCATTTTATAGTAATAATTTAAACAATATATATGATTAAATGCAGAAGTCTATTGATAATAACATCAAGTTCATGCACGTTGATGAAGCTGTGTTTACGTTCAACACCTTTATTAATAAGTCTTGGTACAAGAAGTACGATAATATAGAAGTGTATGACTAAAATGTTAAGGTTGTCACTCACGCAATTTTCGCTGGTATCAGTGAAGATTCAGGCTTAGAAACTTATGTTATTCATCCTCGCTCTATTAAGCTAGAGCAGTATATAGAGTCTTTACATAAGCTAAGAGATAAGTACAACGATCAAGAGATCATCCTGTTTGTTGATAACCTCTCAGTTCATAAGACTAAGGAATCTAAGAAAGCTTATGAATAGTTAAAGATAACTGCTGTGTATATCGTTCCATACAGTCCTCAGTTTAATGGAATCGAATTCTATTGGAGTTAAATTAAGACTCACTACAAGAAACTCTTGCTGTATCACCTAATGCATGATCTGATAATTGACACAGTAGACTTAATACAGAGTAGTTGCAAGAGAGTGAGTAAAGATTAGACTACGATATTTGCAAGGAAAGGAAGAATGAATGTTTATTAATAAGTGTTAGACTTAAATGAATGAATTGTTTCACATATCAAACGAACTCATAAATGGATTCGGCTTCTCTTTCTTTTCTTCCTCCGGTGCTATACTAGGACCCACGTTTCTTCTCTTTGTACCAGCAACAGAATCTATGTTCATTTCATCAGGGTTTTAAACTTCATTATAAAGTCTCTTGCTAACTTAATGAATGGTTTGAGACTTTCTCTCTCTGTGAACCTTTGCATTCTCTTTCATTAGAAATATACCAGTTCCAGGTTTCCCTAAAAAGTTATAAATCAAAGCTTACTAGAGAGATAAGGATGCTTCTTAAGCTCTGCTAGCCAGGTCTCGCTTATTAGTATTCCTTGCTTCTTTTAATCTTCAGGAGAAATAGAGTAGCGTTTCTTATGAGCTTCTTCTATAATTTCTCTCAAATAATCCTCTTTTATTGTACCAAGAACACCAAAGAAGAAGTTTCTTTCAGGTAACTTATTTGAGAGTTACTTCTTGCTAGGAAGGTAAATAACAACTTCCTCATCTTTCATTGCATCCTCGTAGAGATTTGTTACTGAAATCTCTGGGTAGTTAGGTTTTTATAAGGTTGATTTCTTTGTTTTAAAAGCTTTCTTCTCCTCGCAGAGTATTGCCTTTAAGAATGATATTTTAGTACCTTCCATGTTGGAAGGAATAGACCAACTGTAAACATCGTTTATTAACATCAATTTATTTTACCATGTTAAGTAAGGTATCGATAGAGATTCTCGTTGCTTGTGAATCTTGAGATCATTTCTTGAGCCTCGACTCTTTTGATTTGTTCATTGAATGATTCCATCTTTGTTCCTCTTCCTATTAATGAATTTCAAGTTTTAATTTATAAACTTCTGGATCCTATCCTTTAAAATTTTACTATTAAATATGGGCATCTTATAGGAGGTCAACCCTGTAAAGATACGTGGAGAAAGTTCGCAGAAGCTGTAACAAACTTCAGAGATGGAGCTCCATTTTTATCAATTTAGTTCCATTAAATTAGTAAAAAATTTGTTTAAATTTAATTGGTACCAATTTAATAGTACCAAAACTTAATTATTTCCTAGTTTTAATCTAGTGAGATTTGAATGGAAAAGTTCTAATCTGGTTCAAAACTTAATTGGTACCAGTACCAACCTAAACTTTATCTGAGTTAGTACCAAAATCAAAATTATTAAGAGTAAAATTACAAAAATTATAGTTATAAACTGAGTATAAATATGAAGTCCTAGAGCTGAGATCAAACTATCATTAATGATGTCGCAACTTCTATATAGTCCAGATATAGCTATAGAGGTTTTAAGAGCTTTATAATAGAAATTTAAATTTAAAAATGGCGGTCAACTTATATGAGCGGCAGTTTTAGGAGCAGGTCAATCAATGCTTAACTTTGGTTCAACCAAGAAACAAGAAGTTATATATATTGAGAGGGAGGCAGAGCTAAGAGCTCTTGAATATTATGCACAGGTTTTTATTATATAGATTTGAAACTTGAAACAGAAAGCTGAGATAGAAGTTTAAACATTAATAAAAGATGTTGAGGAAGAAAAGGAACAGCCTCAGATTTAAAAGATTAAAAATTTTGAATGCTAAGACTGCTAAAATTTCTTCTCTACTGATTCCAGTTTGAAGATACATAAGAAAGAGGTTCACTCTGGGAAAGCTAAGGTCTATTTTAAGCATGATAAGGTCTATGGCAGGTACTAGTGCACGACTTGTGAGAAGTCTTAAACTCACTCAGCTATAGTTAAGAAGCATATGCAGAAGCATCACCTAAGTTAATTCTTAATTTAAGATAAAGAGACTTAGAAATTAGTGCCAGCTAAAAGAAAATCTAATAATTTTGAGACTTAAAAAGAACAACAGGAGAAGCTCAAGAGGCAGAAGCGAATAGAATTAATGAATCAACCTTCTAGTAATGTCTTTTTAGCATGCTTTTAAGAGAGGCCATGTATATTCCTGCACTAAATGCAGTAGACCTTAGCAGTTGTATTGAAAACTACTTACATATAAATGTACCTGCTAAAGCAAAACTCATAGTGGTTGATGACTATGCCTACAAGGTATATCCTTTCAGCTATCTCCTTAAAAACGAGCAGTATTAAAATGAGTTTGCTAACGAATATATTGTACTTAGAGAGGCTAAGAAAAAAGATTGCAAGAATTTGCTCAAGGTAGATGGCGTTATTTTAGGGTTTGGTTTCATCGCACTAAGGCTAAAAAAGTTTGAAATTACTCTCTGAGATTATCTATATTAAAACAGATATCCAGATGACTTGAATGATACTCTATCTAATATGATAAAGGGTGTTTTGGAACTTCACGAGCTTGGATAAGTTCATTGAGATTTGAAGCCTGAAATTTTTATGCTCTACCTTTGCCCTTTAGAAGTAGTTGTAATCGATTTTAATAGAGCCTTAATATAAGAGATTATAACATTAGCAAAGGTCCTTGGTACTCCAGGTTACTTCCCAATCAGAGAAAAATGGACTAATGGCTCTATTTAGTGTGATGTTTGGGCAGTAGCTGCAATAATATTAGAGTGCGATATGAAAGGCATGACTTACATTAATACAAAATATGAAAAATAATAAATAAATTTAGCTGAGAAGCACATAAAACAAGTTGATGTATGCTAAGAAATAAAGAAGATTGTAGAGAAGATAATAGTAAGAGCTCTAGCATATCCAAGACAATCCTTAGACGATATTCTCGAACCACTAAAGAAAGCGAGAATCAAGAGAAACAACAAAGACAAGCAAGTAAAATTCGTGTGAAATAATTATACTAATACTCATTAAAAACATATTAAAGTCTCATTAAACCTGCGTTTTCTCTACTTACCCTAATAAAACCCAACTTTATCTTACTAATCAAAGCACATATAAACCTTTATAAGGGGTTTTGGGGTTTTGATTAGGAATATGTAATGAACTCCAAGTTATTTCCCAGAAAAAATCTTATTGGAAAATCTGGTTATCAGTAATATTGATAAAATACAATTGAATCGGGGAAATGCAAAAATAAAAATTCAAAATTATTTATATATATTATTACTGCTCATTTACTATGCGTTTTGTCATATATGCGAAAAGTGGTCAAACTGCTACTTATTATTACCAAATGCTAACTTTTATTAGGTTTTTGTGTCACAATCGTTATGCATCATTAGGAACATATATAAAGTGACCAAATTCTATATTTTCTGTAAAAATGACCAACTTTTCTATTCGTGGTCAAAATTTCTGTTTTTTTATGTTTGTCTCTCCCATTTGAGCAGAGTGGTCAAAAAAGTGGTCAAAGTGCATGATTTGAACTGAAATGACCAGAAGAGTGGTCAAAGCTGAGATTTGCTAAAAAAGTGACCAGAGTGCATGATTTGAACTGAAATGACCAGAGTAGTGGTCAAAATCTAAAAAAATCGCAGTTTTTACTCTGAATTTAGTGTCATGTGTCACTTTTCACAAATATGCGGTGACCAGGCCAAATTTGGAGCATGGTGGTCAAAAATCTTGAAAATCGTTGTTGCTGGTCAATTTTGTGAAAAATATGGTGGTCATAAAGTTCAATGCTCCAGCAGTACCTGCAAATCTCAGCTGGTCAAAAAAATCGAGCGGAAGTTGCGAATTTGCTAGTTTTTTGCTATATTCATATCAAACTAGATAGCATGATGCTCAGAGCATCTCCTCTCTCACCAACCCATTCAATTCTTGAAATATTTGATTTTGAACCAAATTTTGTCCAATTATAGCATGTGTTGCCCAACTCTTCTGGTGCTCACCTTGAGTGTATAGAAGTTTTCTATATAGAGAAAAATTGTCCAGAATTTGATGCCATTCGTCAAGAATTCACTCTTGTATGAACAGACTTATGAAAACTGCGATTTCGGGCAATACACATACATTTATAGATTGATTTTAAGTATAGTATTAATAACAGCAGTAATAGTAGCAGAAATAGTATAGGCAGTAATAATGACAATGCATTAGGTATAAGCGTTTATAGAAATTTCAATGTATGATGCAATTCTTGTTTTTGAGTAGAATCCCATACAAAGCCATACCTCAGAGTATGTATCCATTTCTTGATACTGAATGCCCAGAGTCCTCGAACATCATTCTCACTCATGTTTTTTATTATTTCTTGGATGCGCTTAACCAGCTGCACTCTATAAGTTTGTTATGAGAGTATGCTTACTTGCTGTTAATGTTCTGCTGCTTGAGGTTCTTTTTTATGTATGCAAACAACTATTCGATTGGGTTGAGCCAGAGCGAGTATTCTGCATTGAAGAGTACGTTGACTTTGAAGCGACGAGTAGTCGCAAGCATCTCAGAATACTTATGAATTATGGCATTGTCCATTAATAGCACCACCTTCTTATTGCATAGATCTTTGTCAGTTCTTATACTTCTCAGCGTCTGATATATAAAGTTCTCAAACAGCACTGAATCAAAAGCTCCCTCAATGATTTGAGTGGAGACCACTCTGTCGACTGCGATTGCAGCTATTAAACCCATAGAATACTGTTACCTCTTCACTGTTTACTTAGCAATCGACAACTGTCTTGCTCTCAAACCATAATCGCCTAAATTGGAGAGCATTTCCTATCGATACTGAGAGATTGGCTTATAATTGAGATTAATCTGACTTTGATCTGGAATTTATGCAGAGGGTTGATCACATTCTTTGGATTCTTCTTATTGATTATGATTTTGTGATAGGTCATCTATGAGTAAAGTAAAATTGGTTTTATGACGGTAGTTGAATTATAATCTTAGTAGTTTGATGGAAGTTTGCATCATGATTAGTGGTTTGAAATGAGACTTGTTGAACTTGTTAGAACTGGAACCATACAACCTAAGGGTGGAACCATGCAACTTAAGGGTGGAGCCATACAACATGGATCTATACAACTCGGATCCATACAACCAGGAACCATACAACCTGGAGCCATACAACCTCAGCGCGGAACCATGCAATCCAAGAGATATCTTCAGGGTATCTCCATCTATCATAATAGTTCCAATCATAGTATAATTCCCAGAGTTCACATCTCAACTTGCATCTCTCTCATTCTTGAAATTATCAAAGATAAGTAATCGCTCAAACTAAGCTGAGTATGATAGTTTGACATTATCAAGAATAGAACGATTTTATCAGATACTATCATCATGCAACAACCACAACCTTCAAATTCTCTGTATACTTACTCTCATCAATATTCGAGCTGCTCAAAACTGATAGCGACAGCTTTCTTGGAGTGAGCTGAACAACTTCTCTCTATCTCTAACTCAATAGCGAACTGCTTGATTTCTTTAAAGTTGATTACAATTTTAATTTTGACACCTTGTCAATCAATGGCGCGAGCCCTGAATGAATTCGTTTGATCTGCTCATCATCTGAAGTGACTTTCTTTGCAGTGCTCTGCAACTTCAAATTTCTGAATTTTTTTATAGTACTCGATTGGTTTTAGGGAGTATCTTCAACTTCAAGTATGGGGGATAGATCCTACTTTAGTTACTACTTTGCTTTCAAATTCTAACGAGGTGGAGTTTGTAAAATGCCTGACTTCTGTAAAATTGTAAATCAAAACTATTAAGGAATGGCTTACTATATAGCTGCTTGATGATTTCTAGGATTTCTTTAAAATCGATTGTTTAGCCAACTTATTTAAAGTACTGGTACTAGGATGGGGTTTTGAAATTGGCCTTGCTTTACTCTGCATTTTTGAATGAAGTTTGGATGATTATGAATCCTTTGCCTTAGCTTACAGATTGATGGCTTTAGAAGTATTTTAAGCAGGTAAATCGTTTGATCCTATAGATGAAACTACATCCAATGAATAAGATAATTTTTAAGAATACTCATCATTCAACTGCTTGCCAAGCAGCATCTCTCCATACTGCAGCTCCTTATCGCTCGCGATTATTCTGCTATACTTTTTACTTGCGATGAGTTTGCTCTCATTATTCTTCCTCTTGCCAAGAATGCTCTTTTGATTTAGTGCCCACTATTTAGGAGGCAAGTAGTCAGATCTGAAGTTGCTTTCATCCACTGATATAATTACTGCATCCTCTCTTAGAAACTATGATAGCAGGCGACTCACCCATAGGCGTTTACAGTTATAAGCAGGATCTCTGTATTTGACATTCGCTGCCTCTGTCTTGCCAAACTTCAGATGAAACTACTCCTTGAGAATCTTGTGAATTGTTGAGATGCAAGGCACTTTGAATGGATACTTTGATAGCGAGCTTGTCTTCATTTCTTGCAATCGATTATGAATATTTCTTCCAGTGCACTGATAAATCCCAACTTCTTCAATGCATTCACCAACAGCAGCAACCAGCTCTAATTATCTCTCTCCCTCCTCTTGCCAGATTCTTTTGGTTCTTAAGGATGCAATATTTTGGTTTTCAACTCATGCTTAAACTTCTCAACAGTTCTTGATACAAACTCTGCTGTCACTCGCAACTTCTTAGAAATTTACTTTGGCTTCAACTCATCTTCCATATACATTCTTACTATCTCTAATCGTTTATGGGCAAGCTTTGCATCTCAAGGTTTTAGGTATGGATTACAATCCTTCGGTAATCCATGGTTTAGCTACATTCTATTCTTTAAAAGAGAGAGTAAACCTGTTTATATCAACTGCACTGGCTATCCTTCTTAAATCGACTTGGGTTTCTAAATTAGCATTATATTAGAATGATTCTTAAATCTTAATTAATTTGACTAACCTGCTTTGAATTGCGAAATTGACTCAAGAACTGCTCCAGAAATTGACACAATGAATCATCATCATACATACTCTTGATATCAATCACGTCCTTTAAGTAAGAATCTATACCTTCCAATGGCATCTTTATGATCAAACCTCCTTATAAAGAATCTACTTGAGGAGGAACTTCACCAGAGTTGAGGAGACCTCCCGTATTATACGAATACTTAGCTGGTGCAACCACTTGAACGAAATTCTTCCCCAAAATTACAGGTCCCCACTTTATGATTTGCTTGTCATGAATCTTGACTCAACTCTACTTAATGCTTTCAAAGGAGTGCTGGCTAAGATGATCGTC
>ARYC01005838.1:0-32118 GCA_000711775.1 Oxytricha trifallax | reverse complement strand
TATGTACTACTCTCGCTTAATAGAGCGAGGATGAATAACATAACTTTCTAAGCCAGAGTCTTCACTAATACCTGCATAAATTGCATGGGTTACAACCTTTACTTTCTAATCGTATACTTCTATATTATCATACTTTTTATACCAAGACTTATTAATAAAGGTGTTGAAGGTAAACACAGCTTCATCAGCGTGTATGAACTTGATGTTATTAGTAATAGCTCTCTGCATTTAATCATATATATAGTTTAAATTATTACTATAAAATGGCACTGTAAAATCAATCACTCTCTTCACTCTGTTGACAGTCTTGAAAGTAATACCAGTTCTTCTATAAATGTTTGCTATAGTTTAAGGAGAGATACGCATGTCAGGAAACTTGCGATGAAACATCACAGCTCGGTAGTCTAGTGGAAAGTGTGCCCAATACTTTAAAGTCTTCGAGTCGCAGAGGTAGTCAATATGGTGCTGTGAGAACTTTTATTTTCTTGCAGGATGCTTTTCAAGTGCCTGAATTATAATGCTAAACAGCCAACAAGCAGTGATACCTAACAGTTGAGGCACTCTTGCGTAATAACTTTGCTATAGCTGCATAATTTAGTACAGGTTTGACTTAGTCTATATAAATACACGTACCATACCTAAGCTTAAGCAGTAAATCTAAATATTACTCATCATAAATCGACCCTAAATTTCGCTAATTCTATTTCTCATTTTGTAAATTGGCCTAATTTCTCTACAAACCCCAATAAGACCCCAACTATACCCTACAAATCAAAGCACTTATAAACCTCACTAAGGGGTTTTGGGGTTTTGAATACCATTAGCTTATCCGAATTTCCCAATTATCCTCTAGATTAATCTACTAGATTTTGTGTTGACCAATTAAATTGTTAGCTGAAACTCTAGTTCTGTTGTGGTGAGTAAACTTATTGATGCCCATTATAGCTATTGTGTGGATAGTACTTTGAAGAAAATTCTTATCCTAAGCAGCGCCCTGTTTGGTTTGAGCTTAACTTTGTTTGTGATTTCTTGAATAGATTTCATATTGTTGAAAAAATGGATTGTTCAGATATGAGTGATGCATAAAGTAAAAGTAGTTATAGTTAATCATTACTTTTGTTTAGAAGAAATTATTATAAAAAATTAATCTGATCCATGGAATAATATTCTTGAAAGTTTTCAGCCCAAAATTAATTATTCAAATGCTTGGGAAAAATTAAATTTGTTCTTTTAGAATCCTATATTGAAAATTATAATTATTTAAATCATAATAGTTTTTATTTTATAGGAATTACAATCAAGAAGATTGGAAACTTATGTGGAATTAATTAAGTAAAAATCTCAGCAATTTCAATGAAAGATTAAAAGGTAATTTTATTTTTTTATATTTAATATAAATTAATTTACTATTTTGAAAATTTATTTCTAGGTGATTCTAGTTAGCAGCTAACAACTCTTGGATGATTCTTATTGATAATTAATCCCTCAAATTCAAATACAATTAAATTAAATGATTAGAATAGAATGCACGATTGGACTATTATTAACGTAAGTAAACAACCCCCCCCCCCATCCGACCATATGCTTGTGGTACTTAAGTACTGCGTAGAATGTCTTAATCTTTATTTTTCTTTTATTCCGAGGATAATCAAGAATATATTGGGCTAAATAAAATCAACCAGCATTGCCACCTTGAGATTCATCGAAATCACGATCATAGTCAAACAACTGCTTAAAACAAGATATCTGAGGTAAATGGCCTATTTTACACTGATTTATCTCTATAATAATTTTTCATTTAGGTTGTTCCTTTTAGTTTGAACACCACTGGGGCAAGATTTTAGGTAAATAAATAGTTTTAGAGTGCACTAGAGCGTAGGATAAAAGCAGTCCATTTCGAAACTACAAATCTCATTACATAATAAAATCCTGGCTGGTCCAAGATTTCAAGAGTAATTGAAAATCTCTGACAATTCTAAAGATAAGTAAATATATACAATAATCGATCAAAGAAGACCCTAGATAACTTTTAAATATAAATAATTCATGGAAGCAAAAAGACTAGTTGGACGTATCAACAGCATAAACAATTCATGAAGCATTCAATAAATTCAACAAATTTACTTTAAGAAATTTTAAATTCCCATAATGCTGAAGAAACTCATACAACAAAGATCTCTTGTTTTAAACGTTATCTAAAGACGTTAGCCTCTATTATGCTCGTCTTTGGAATTGTAAAGTCAGTTTCATTAAGGAGTTTAAGCTTCGACTGCTCAAGTGCTTAAATGCTTTCAATCGCTTGATTATCGTATAATATGAAATAAGAAATTTACTATGAATCATTAGTCATATCATACAAAGAAGAAATTGTTCATTTACTAAAACAGGCAAGAGGTTTTATTGGTTTAATAAGTTTATTGATTATAAAAAATTTGAAATGAGATTTCCAAAATATTCCAAACGAAACAACAAGTCAAAATGCTGATTTAACTGTTACAGAGTTATCGATAGATTCAAAGCTCCTATTATTAAGATAGATACGAAATGAATCAAATCTAAAAAGAGAAGGATTAAAATAAGAATATGTTTAAGTGAACTTAATGTGGAAGGTTTTATCACAATAATGGATCCAGAACAAAGCTGATTGATTAGAAACTTTCAGATTTTGAAACCAATTTTTCTTTGATAAGTCCAGAGCTTGATTAATGTCTCATATTTGCTAGAGATAGAGGAATTTTATTGACTGTTAAATTGCCTTTTAAAATGATATCGCAATCCAACTATAATCGAGGGAAGTGAAATGAGACGCCAACCTGCAGATAAGCTAAGCTCCTCTAAAAAATTAAAAAGGCAAAAAATAGTGAGATAAGTTACCTTTAGCCTGCTGGATCAAATTATTAAGCTTACTTATCTTGATAAAGGAAAAAGGTTTTTCGACTGGAGCCAAATTGAATTGATATGGTCCTAAGAAGGCATTCGGCAATTGCAGATGTTCCAGCTTTGCACGCAAAAAAAATTGAACGATGATAGGCAGCATTGTCAAGAATTAATATGGTTTTGTATCTCCAATCAGGCTCATTGATTAAGAGTTATTCTATTAAAAAAAGTATGAAATAATAAACAGTAAGACTGTTGTTTCGCCCTTGATTCAAATTGAAATAAATTTAACCGGAACTACTAGTTCCTGCTATAATGCTGACTTATTTAATCCTAGTTTGATTACAGATGTAACGTATAGTGCCTCTCATTGCCCAACCTTTAATTTGATTTTTATATAGATTATATGCTGCTTTCATCATTGTTAATGACTCCTCGAGTCGTCTGAACGCTAAGGATTTCCCAGCATAGATGAGTTTCCTAGGTAATAGGGAGCAGGATGAAGGTACGCTCTGCCTTTGAAAGTGAGAAGACGGAACCATTGAAGTCAACGATAAGGATTTTTCTCCCACACCGGGTTTGAGTAATAAAGCTACCACAGCGAAAGGACAGGTATTGCGTTTCCCAGCAGCGGTGGGACCGGTAAGCGTTTTTCTTCACCTTCTAGCACCAAATTGGATATCACAAGCTCTGTCGTGGTGACATCTTGATTTTGGGAGAAGACTAGGTAATAGCGAGATTGGTTTTATCGGAGTTTTCTACTTTACGACTGTCACGTCACGGAAGTTTGCCACATCAACTCACTCAGATACGTCTACGTCACGACTAAAATGATGGTTTGATTTTAGTATTAAACAGTGATATGTTAATTTTATTAGATTTTAAATCATTAATCATCATCAATGTTAATAATATTAACAGCCTGCCTCATCAAGTCAACATAATTTATTGCAGCAAGCTATCTTAATAGCAGAGATTTTTTAGTATTGGTTATTTTATCAACACTATAAATCTTTTTATAGGAAAGCCCCATTTATTTCTTAACAATTTTGCCAAGATAACTAAGAGATATTTATATTCCAAATATTAGGTTCAAGAATAATTTTGGCTGGGGCAAAGTCTTTACTTCCTTATTTTGAGTCATGAAATTAATTATACAGTCGTAAAGGGATTCAGGTACTTTAGATTTGGTGATTTATGCGTCCATAAATTACTAGAGGTTCGCCTCGATATCTTTGAAGGTGTCTCGAATTAGATATCTTGAAACGTTCAATCGCCGTTATATTTATTTGTATGTGCAGGCATATTAGTAAAGCTGATTAATTTTACTCTAAAAGTCTCTTTTTAATCATGGAGATTTGATTTCAGATATCTTATCTTGACAAGCATTGCATTCATGATTGCTAGATATTTATATACCGTTGATTATTCTCTCTAGGCTTTCAGTTTTATCAGGCTCAGGAATTCCTTTAGCCTCTAAAAAATATTTTACCTATCAAGCCAAATCATCTTCTTCAAATGCAACATCTTTTAATTTTAATATAGACCGAAGATGAAGATGACAGCAATCTTTTAATATCTAGCTTAGAGCTTAATGGGTTAGGCACCCTAAATATTAATTTTGATTATATATCGACTCAAGCTAGACTCTTGGATCATACCTCGTGAATTTGTAGTCTAACACTCGCTAGAACTCCTCAACTCGATTGTCGATAATTTCGATATCTCTGACAGTCCATTTATTAATTTAAATTTGGGATGGATTGATCATTTTGTTGGATAGAAGTTCAGTAGAGACCGAGCTGAAGCTTTAATATTAAGCATTATCAATAATCGAACTGCTTTGGTCCTCCCTTTCGAATGAATCAGAGTCACTGCTTTCTTCCTATTCAATCTTACTGAAGAATCGATTTAATGTTGTTTAACACTTGTTATTTCTCATTGAATTTTCCATCTCTAGGCAAAGATATTTTTGATGAGTTAAAAAGGATTATTCTATACAGTATTAGTTTTTGTGCAAAGGTATTTCAATTTACCCTATTTAAAAATTCTAAATATATTTTTTTTAATTAATTAATAAATAACTTAAAAATCAAAGGCCCCTATAATTAAAACTAATCGAAAATGCAACAAATAAAAATGCAAAATCAACTAGCTACAGTCAATGTACATCAAGTTCAAGAGAAGATTGGGAGCAAGAAAGAGCTGAATGACTTTTTGTAGCAGGAATGTGGAGCATAGTTGCCCAAGATTGGTTGCTGTAATATATATTTCCTGAAAATCATTCTGAATGGAGATAAAGAGGTAAAAGTTGGCATTTTAATGATTTTTTGTACTTAAAGAGAAGTGAAGTAATGGTAGCTGTTGTGCCCTAGAATGAAGGTCTAACAGCAGATGATTTTCTCAATTACGCAAAAGAAAACCTTCACTCATTAGTTATCTGCCAGATTAAAGTGATTGGCTTCATCTTGACAAGAAATGGATATGTGATGTTCTTTTATCTCTTGAAAATGAAGGCATTAATTTAATGGTTCTTTAGGCAAAACAGAAAAATGGAGAGATTGGACAAATCATTCTTTTCCATATCGATTAAAATATAAAGTGATGTATTTTTAGATAATTATAATAATTTTCAAGAGCGTCACCAACTTTCAAAAAGTTGGTGATGCGTCCATTAAATATATAAATACTTAAATGTATAATATATACTACAATTGTACTCTTTACTTATTAATTCTACAATAATTTCACTTTTATCATGTAATATTTATTCTAATATTGTTCTTAAAAAATTATTTAATTGTGAGCTTATGCTCTATAATTTAAGTTAATCTAACTATACATTTTCTTTTTAAAATTAATCTTAATTCTATTTAGATTTTACTTAATTTAAACAAAGTAAAGAATATTGTTCTAAATAATCCCTAATATGTCTTTTTTGTGGATAATAAATTATCCTTATAATATAATCATGAATCCAAAAATTTCTAAATCATCTTATAATAAATCTATATAGACTTTAAATTTATTTAGATAGAATTGTTTGAATCCTTAGTTAGTTTTAATTTTGATATAATTTATTTAAATAAAATTTAATACTTTAAAGAATAAAGATCACTAAATTATTATTGATATTTTAAAGAAAAGCATAATAAATCTTTATTTTTAAATCATATCACTTTGTTGAACTTAATATATTATTCAATAATTTATTTATTTACTCAACATTAATCTTACTTAATTATACTTTAATATAAAATTCAAATATATTGTGATTTTTACACAATCACTATATTTGTTATATCACTCACTTTAAAAATTTTAACCGATTTTTTAAAGAGTGAATCTCAAAATCTTATTGATCATATGAAGCCAGAATTCGTTCAAGCCCTGAACAACTCTCTCTCCTACAGCGGTAAGTAGCAATAGTTTATCATAAATTATAGTCTAAAAGGGAAGATCAGCTCACCTCATCAAGATGACATCGTAGAGAAAGAGAAGGAAAGGTGAAGTGGAAGAAGTCAAGGGGGAGGAAATTGCTATGACGGGAAGCAAGCGAAAGTACTTGTCAGAGAACAAGAGGATGCGGGACAAGTTTTAAGAGCCTGTAAACGACAATTGATGACTTGGTAGGTTACAAATCATTAGTTCATAAACTTCATGATAGTGGCATCATTGACCATGAGGAAGACCTCTTCAAAACCAACCTGGCGAGTTCATGGAGTAACTTTTAATTGATGCTCAATTATTTTAATTTAGTAATTAATGCAATTAATCAAATCTTAAGTGTATAATCATGAAACTCCTTCCGCAATAGTTTGAAGTTATAAGAGCTTACCCAAGCTAGTTAAATTTCTGGTCATTGCCTCATTCTCTTGGAACTGTCTTATTTAACCACTTTAGGGGCAAAAGTTCTTATCCCAGTGATTCTTCCATAACGATTCTTCATTGTTTCTTCATTTTCACTTGAGATTGACTTTTCAGGCTATATTAATAATTTAGAAGTTACTGCCTTGTCACTTTGATCTGCGACACTTACTTGCCAAGAATTAGATTTATTCTCGCTGGATTTAACTCTCATTTTTTTGCGACATTTTTTACTTTCTACTCTCTTAAATTAGAAAAATGAAAATATATTACCTTGACCTCTTCTCAGAATCAGATTGACTGGGTGTTTTGGATTTTACATAACCCTAAGGGAGATCAATTAAATTCTACTAATCAGCTTAATTGGAATTATTGAACCTTAGATAAATGGGACCTCAAGAATGGAAGTCATATACTTGAGAGAATGATTATCGCCAAACTCCTATATCCCTTTTTATTCCTCATTCATATCTTTACCTCATTGCTCAATATTCCCCTTATCTGATATTGCCTAAGATATGATCGCTTTATTGAGACTTTCTCTAATATTCTCGGCCTAACTGACTGTAGTTTCTATAGAAGGTTCTAAATTGGATTTTTATTTTTGTACTTCTATTTCTTATTAGCACCATTCCTGGTATCCTAGGAAAGTCTGAAGAGCAGCAATTTTCATTTGCAAATCATTCTCTAGAAATTACTGGTGCATGTGGATAACTTGTTCAGGAGTTTCTTTAGACCCCAGTATATAAATTATTTGCTTGTATGTGCCTTTGCAATGTAATCATAATTTATAATAGGAAATTGATTAATTAAATTGATAATAAATTATAATAAAATGAACTCTTAAGATGGTGTTGGTGAAGATGGTGGTCATTCACTAAAATTTGTAAGTTACAAAAAACATATCTAAAATTTTTTTATTTCAGCAATACTTACCAGCAGGAGTAGCGATGTCAATTGACCGAAATTTCAAGTGACGCTAGAAAAAGATGGGAACAACAAAGTAGGTGTGGCCAGATGGAGCAAAGTACGAAGGTCAATATTAAAATGATAAAGCTGTTTATGATTCCATTTTCTTTAATTATCTATACTAATACTTTTAATTAAAATTCATTTTCGTTTTAAATTATACATTTCCACTTATTTTTCATAAATCTCCCGACCCGCCCAAGGATTTGTTCAGTGGACCTACTTGAAAAAACATCAGCTACTATCAAGAATAAGCCGCCGTTAAATTCAATTTCGTGAGAAGTTTTCAGGTCAGTGCCCCTTCCTTGCTATTCATTTAATAGAAAAATACCGTATTATCCTTCCCCATTTTTACTTGCAAACATTGAATCAAACTATGCTTCTATCTTCGTACCTTTCAAGTTCTTCATTGGGAAGAATCGTAGCTGCTAGAACCTTCGAAAGTAGTTCTTTATGAAAGTAAAGGACTGTTAGGCTACGATGATAAATGGAGTGAGTTTGCAATAATCCATGGCCGTAATATTAAGCTAGTATAATTAAAATGGGGAGACTGTTAAAAATAAATCAAAAAAGAGATCAAATAAAATAATCTTCATATCAATACACATGATTAAAGATAAAACAGTCACTAATTTTAATTAAGTTTGAGTAGATCCTTATTTAACTTTAATTAATTAATCAACTATCTAAAAATGGAATTTTTATTTTTTTCATCTTTTCCATTTCATTTCTATTTTAGGGCAGTGAACTAGTTAATGCTGTAGCTGATCTTAAAGTTTTTCATAAATTTTTCTAAGATATCTTCATCATATCTTCAGGGTATCTTCAGGATATCTTCCTTAAAAAATAAAAAGTGTGGAGAGTGTGGAGTTTAGCAATAATAATAGTAACAATAATAGCAATAACAATAGTAAAATCAATATCAAGCATTATTAGAGTCTGTGGATTTTTCCTAAAAAATCCAAATTTTGAGAAAATTTTTGTTAATAGACTTAGTGTTGAAGATGAAAAGTAAGATGATGATTGTGAATATCTAAAAAATCTCTGATTTTTAATATTTTGAAATTCCATCAGAATTTCAAACAGACTCTAATAATGCTTGATATTGATTTTACTAGTGTTATTGCTATTATTGTTGCTGTTATTATTGTTAAACTCCACACTCTCCACACTTTTTATTTTTTAAGGAAGATATCCTGAAGATACCCTGAAGATATGATGAAGATATCTTAGAAAAATTTATGAAAAACTTTAAGATCAGCTACAGCATTAACTAGTTCACTGCCCTAAAATAGAAATGAAATGGAAAAGATGAAAAAAATAAAAATTCCATTTTTAGATAGTTGATTAATTAATTAAAGTTAAATAAGGATCTACTCAAACTTAATTAAAATTAGTGACTGTTTTATCTTTAATCATGTGTATTGATATGAAGATAATTTTATTTGATCTCTTTTTTGATTTATGTTTTACAGTCTCCCCATTTTAATTATACTCGCTTAATATAGATTCTTTAGCAAAAATCTACCAGATTTTTTTTTACTAATTCTTATTGAAGCTTGATCCTCTTATCTCCAATCATGCTGCTTAATTTTGGAAAAATTACTTCCTATGTTATAAAAGCAATTTAGAGGCACTTTTGCTCTTTTGGCGTTGGTCCTGATCCTGTAAACCCTACTACTCGCTTGCTACATGGAAGAATCTCAGAAGGTTAATCATTTACTTGAAATTTCCTTCAAAGAAAATCTAGTCATATTCGTCAATCATGAAGATTGATTTGCTCTACAATTACTGAAACTCTTAATTTTTCATAAGAGATTCTAAGTGTTTCTTTGTCATATAGTAAACCCCATTCTTACTTTCATATTGATTGACATTAACATTCAAGGCAAAGCTGGTTAACATGGGCTCAAACCTTTTTTCATCTCAGAGTATTAGGCGCTCGTTTTTTCCTATCACAAACACTACTTTTTGAAGACTCTTAGCCAAGATCGCTGCTAAAGTAGAACAGAGTAATTTCTTTCCATTACATACACTAAATTTTATAAAAGTAAATCTTGAATCTTCCAGTTGAGAAAATTGAGTGCCAGTTTTTATAGAGTGAGGAAACTTGAACTCAGAATCTATTGAAGTCTGATTTGCTTATTAGTTTGCTGGAAAGCCTTGAAAGACATGTCTCTGTAGATATCCGTAACAGCTTAGGACTCTTTATTCAGCTTTCGGAACTAATTCAATAGTCATTTCTTTTTCTCTTCTGTGAAATCGCTTTTTTTATTAGGAACATTCAGAAGTTGGCTAAGTTTTGTAAAATCTGCTCTAAGGAAATCCTGAATGATGTCTCTTCGCTGCCTCACTCCCTTTTCCTAATAAATGAATGCGAGATTTTTTCCAAGATCAGATATCTCATCCAATTTAGAAACCCAAAGTGGATTTCTCAATCTAAGTTCTGTAGATATTTACTATAGGAATGAAATGAAGTCCCATTTCGAAACAAATAAATCACTTAAGGTGCTAATAAATCTGTCGAGCTTTTAATATTGAGTAGCACTTGAGGGAGAGCAGATCTAAATGAAATTCCCCACCACGATAATTGGGATGTGTCGAATGAGTCTTAATCCTTAATCTTCCTTAAGAATCTGAATAATGGCTTATTTAAACAAAGTAATGTGTCCGGAAGCAGCCTTACTGCTTAAGAATCAATCTTAAACTATTGAAAAGTTCTGATCATGAGTGGAATTATTCCGATGTTTGCTTTGTCAAGGTCTGATAGTTCACCTTGAAGTCTTAGCAAGTACTCAGGCTCATTTATAAAGATATAATTTGACAATCCTTGGGTTTACTCATTGTTTGGTCGTTGCGAGAAGAATTAAAGAGCTTTTAAGAAGGGTTTATCAATTTCAATTATCTCGAATCTATAATAAAGCAAAGAGGATAGGAAGAGTCGGTCTTTATTACAGACTCACTTGAGCCCTTTGATTGAGCTCATAGATATTCGGAACATTTCTTCGGACAAGTTTTCTTGACAAGCTGATTTAAGATTTTAAATAAACTCTAGAAGACTCTAACTGTTTCTGTTAAATATTTTCCAGATAAAGTCCTGCCTCTCATGAGGCTTTAAGATCAAGAATTCTCTGATATAATGAGATGTTATCTCAGATTCAATCTTTGCTCCATAATTAACTTAGGAGTTATGGTTGTCAATTCTCTCATCAAGGAGGTCCGTGTCTTATACAAGAGTTTAGACAGCACATTAGACCTTTATTTTTATCTTGGTTTGACTTTAAATTTCATCAAGATTCTAAGACTTCTGATCTTTTACAGACTTAGCATAGATTTGTGTCGTTTTATTGAGAATGAATTTTCTTACGAATTTTGTGAGATAACGGGAACCGATAAGGGGCTTGAATTCTTCGAGCTTGAGGATCTTACCGATGTCATAATTGTGGACTGTAGGATAAGTTTTGTTTTATCTATGAGGTCAGGGTGCTCTGCACCATCGTACCTAGCCTTCCGACCTCTTCGCGTTAGAGTGGGAATTATCTGAGGCTCCAAAATAGAATCCGAAATTTGATTTTATTATTTCACAGAGTGTACTCTTTGATCTGGGTCAATCCAATGCTAGCTGATAAGCCTGATGAATCTCTAACTAGTTCTTGTAGACTTTTGCTTAATTTTTGTGAACCTTTTTACTTTTTGATGTTTATACTATGCATTTTTTGTTTTGCGGGTTTTTCTTTAAATTTGATTTAAATTACTATAATTTCTTAATTAAAAAAAGCGCTTATTAATTTATGTCTTAATTCGTTTTTCACTGTCTTAATAAGTCCTTTCAGCTATAAATCAGAGAAAATTGAACGTAACTCTCTTCATCCTGAAGCAGCAGCAGAGATCAATGTACAATAAATTAGTGATACCGAGCATGGAAATTTAAACGCATTTTGAGGTTCAAGGATGCAGAGGGTGGCCACTTCTCCATCTCTTAAATTAATTGATCCTGGTATCAAAACCCAAAATTTATTAACCGTTGATTTCTATCTCTTGTGACAGTAGATCATAGTGGGTTAATTATGCTGATATTCATTGAGTCTTTGGATAGTTTAGACTGCAAAGCTTTGACAAGGATACTGAATGCATTTTCGAAATTTACCTCCAAAAGTTTTTAGCCATAATTTGAAAGATTTAAAACATTTAAGAATTCTTATTAAAATTTTGCAGCAAAAAATACTAATATTATGGATATTAGAGTCTCTCTTTAATGAGTTTGAAGTAAAAATCATGCACAGAAAAGATTAAAAGAAAAGAGAGATAGATGAACAAAAGGATGGGCAAGAATGAAATATTTGCACTGGCAATATTAATTTTTTACTCGCTGGTAGAGACCATATGGCTTATATAATTTTAAGGAGCTCTCATCAATTTAAATATTTGTATTTCTGGTTTAGTAATTCATTCTTAATTCAAAAATTTAACTTTATTATTTACTAGAATACTTTCAAGTATCTTTATTTGATATAATGAGCAAAAATAAACATTTGTTTAACGGTTGTATTTTAAATCTAAAGCTTAAGTAAAGAAATTTTAATTTAAATATAAATTGCTCATAGATTAAAAATATGTATTAACCAATCATTAACTTATTTAAATACATGACGTTAAGATTTAGTCAAAGTCTTATTTTTCTTTCTATCAATGAAGAAGAAATAGTAGTTGGCAATGTTGTCGTACTCTTTCGGTTTTATGAATAAACCTATCATGGATCTTAAAGAGTGTAGTGAGATTCTGGCTCAGACTGTGATGCTGAAATCTTCGACAAATCTATGCATGAAAAACTCGAAGGCACCGTTGTACATAAGTTGAATAGCCGCTACTGGCAATGATGGATCTGATATGCCAGATACAGCCTCTTACGTAACCCTACTTTTGATTGAAGCAGTACTCTCTGGCACAGTCTCTTTCTCTACATCTTGAGCAGTCTCAATCTCTAGCCATGAAAAAACCCCATGCACTTCATGTTTCATAGCTTATTCTAAGTTAACTCGCTGCCCTATAAATTTTACACGATTTAATTAATATTAATCTCTTAAAAATACTTCTAAAACAATTACTTAACGCTTTTGAGTTAATGAATCATTTGACGAATATAAAAATCTCAAATACATAGAATGCTTTTACTTAACATTTAAATAAATTATAATAACCTCCTATTGAAAATTAATTAGGAATATGTGAATTATTAAAGAAAATACAACATTATATATGAATGTCTAATCCTAATTTAACTTTTACGTCTATAATGTTGAAGATTTTAATATATATTATGTTGAAGTCTCGATTATTAAATTTATTTACAAACTACATTCTTCTTTATTTAAATAATTAAAACTATTATTTACACCATAAATCAATTTAATTCCAAATTAATTTAAACTTAATATATATATATATATATATATATATATATTAATTTCATTTTTATGATGAGAATGAAAATGAAAAAAGAATATATATTTATCTTCAATATATAGAATAATATTTTTTTTAATTTTTAAATTGTTTAGAATATGCAATTATGTTTTTCATTATCTAATAAATTAAAATAATCTTTTATTGAGAGTCTTTTCCATTATGAATTTTATTTATAAATTAAAATGATTAAGAGTCAACTAGCGTTCCTGAGCAACTTAATATTAAATTATAATTTTAAATAATTATTTCACAATAATTATTTAATCAGAATAATTATTTAAACTAAAATTAAAATTAGAAACTAGTTGGTAAAGGAATAATATATTAAGAATCAATTCTTTAAAATTATAATTATTTGTCAAGACCAAATCAGTAGAATCATTTATCAATATATATTTTTTAAAGAAAATGAATATTTATCAGATATCTTGAGTCTTTTAGGATAATTTTCTTAAAGTTATTTCAAGAAAATTATTAAATGTCATAAGTTGGAGACATTAAACTAAATGTTTTGGATAATGAAACATAGATCTCTAAGTAATCGATGTTTGATTTACAAAGAATCTCGTAATATTTGAAACCACACAAAAACTATCAAATCACATCAGATTATTGATAAAATACATAACATAAGGAAATAATAAAATCAAAATGCAACATATCTGACAGTAAAATGATAGTATAAGCTATTAAAACAGATAAGCGTTTAAAAATGATAAAATGTATGAGCATTTGTTTACATTATACAAACTAAATACTAATTGTCTAGTGCATTATTTATTGAAATATAATTTAATATTAGTTTTCTTAATTGTTTTTATTTGTGCGACCTAGGTTTTGGCTATTTGAAAGTAGTTATTATAGCTGGTATTAATTTGAGCAAATACCACAGTGGAATCTTTGTTTTACAATACCCAAACTGCCTTACTTACTTTAACTTCTAATTTTATGTACTAAATATTTTATTTTAGTGTAAGCATAAGTAAGTATTATAATTCTACTGTAAAGTTAGTATATTGAGTAAAAAAATGTTAAACTACAAAGAAGTTTATGAGTTTAATTATCGCTTATATAGAATCTAGTTGATTTCTCATAATATATATTTTTAATTAAGCATTTTGAAATTATATTCTGTTTCTAATTGATTTTAAATAGATTTTTCATTTTAAAAATTCATAATCGATATTTTAATAACAATACAATGTCTGTGATAAATTAAAACATATAACCATTTCACAAATCTGGCGTCTAAATATAAATATATACTTAAAATTATCATTTTAATTAGATAAATAAATTATACCCATTTTGCTATTGTTATATTATATTATTAAATTAGAAAGGTGGAATCATAGTTAATTCCATAAACCTTTATATGACTTCACTTGGACCACATAAAAACTTTCTAACCAGCACATCCGACATAATGGGTAGATCTATTTTGGAAAAGATAGGACTATAGCCATTCGTAAACACTTTTGACGCTCTACAATTCTTAAAATTAATTTACTTCAGAGAAAAAGGTTACATGATCTTAGAGCTAACTAACTACTAAGCTGATCTACTTGCTAGGTCAATTGATGAAACCGAGATGAAAGATAATTTTTAAAACTTCTTGAAAAAAAATTAAACAACAGAGAAGATAACAATTCAAAGAAAATTTTTCAGATCCAGAGTAATCAACTCCTATTTAACTAAACTCCACCAACAAAAAGAAAAATTGGGAACTAACTGAAGAGACCTAAAAGTGGAATTAAATCAAGTCTCACCAATCGTTTGAAAATTTAAACCTATTTAATAACCAAAACAATAACATCTAAAAAGCAAAATAAGATAATTTTATTAACCACAACTAAATAAATTTAAACCAATCGTATTATTTTCTTATTAAAAACAAAAAAAACCAACTCATAGTAGTAAAACTTTTTAATTTGGCGATTTTTAGAACGCCTAGACACCAGAACAACAAAACTCAATTTGAGACGTCAAAAACATTGAATCTTTTAATTTTTATACCTTAAAAAAATCCTAAAAATTAAATATGCACCTCAATTCTCAGTGCTAAATAGGAAAATCTCTTATCTTAAACGTTCAGACCTTGATTCTGAAGTGGAACTATTTACTTAATGGTACCTCTCCAAAACATTAGACATTAAAGAAGATGAAATTTTAAATACCCAAAAATAAAGAACTTTGATTAATAGATAGAAGCAGAAACATAGAAAATGGCTAAACCCAAGGATTTTTAAATATATGGTTACAAGGGTTAAAAGTTAGACAACAGAAGTGAAAGATAACATCAGAAATCATATCAGAAAATACGATAAAGTCGGACAACCAATCAGAATCAGGTCAAAATTAGACAATAAGAAACTTATAATAACTATTTAGAAAAATAATAATAAGAATCAAAAACATAAAAAGAAATAATTATTACTAGCAACTATGAAAACATTTGATTTGTCTCAACTGACTAAATAAACATTCAAAACTGGAGTGAGCTAACAAATCTGGAATCAATAGCTGAGAATGTTTGATATCCTAGAAGAAATGCGTAACAATCTAGGCACTCCATGTCCTTTGTAGGAACTGTAAGAAATAAGACCTAATAAATAGGCGCCAGAAGATTTTTCCATAAGTAAAAAATCAAGTCAAAATCTAATTGCCAAATAACAGACTACCTCATAGCTCCAAAATCATCAAGAAAAGAAAGAGGAAGTAAATGCAGGTTTAGTCAAGGGACAGCATCGGCTATGTTGCTTTAATTACGATAAATCGATATAAAGGGCTTGTCCCTTATATAATATCAACTTATATAAGATCCAGAAACCTCAATGTGATCAAATTATTAATAATATTAAATAAAGTCTGTTAATGATCTTTTAAAATTATTCCTCTTGATAGTGCCTAGGAAAATATTTTTAAAATGGCAAAGGTTGCTTGAATATAATTAAAAATTACCTATAGTCTAGCATTATCATAAAAAATTGAAAATATATAAAAGTCTTAAATAAGAAAAGAATTTAATGAAAAGGTTTGATAAATTTCATGAAGATATGATACTAATTTGTTAATTGAAATTATCAATATAAAATGAATGGAAGTTAAATAATTGAAATTGTCAAATGTTTTGAAAGAGTGAGATCAAATATAAATATACAGTGAGTATGAAAATAAAATAAAGTTTAAGGAAGGTAAGATCAATCAGAGAATTCAAATATAACTGGGGAACAATAAGAAATAAGAGCTAAAGTAATTCAATTTAAAGATTAATGGTTCTTATAATTATAAATATCTTAATTCTGAACTCAATCTCAGCAATGAAAATAAAATATTTTATATATATATATATTGAAATTAGTAGTTTAACTCATAATAATAAATCATAAATTAAAGGAAGAGAAAAATCAGTAAATGAAAAATCCATGAAACAATCAAACAACCCAAGTGACTCTCAATATTATTAAAACTAATTATTCGAATAAATTGATTAAATTTATGATAAAGATTAGCATATTGCCATGTGTTTGCAAGAATTAGATCCTAAGATAGTAAGAACAAATGAGCAAAAGAATTGCTGACCGTATTTAAGCATCGAAGAATGCCATTAATGAATAAATTTCAATAAAACAGTAAATCAAGCAATTAAGAAACGAAAAGAAGGAGTGTTTTAGACTAAAGAGTTACATAAAGAAACAAAAGAAGCAACTTCTATTTGTTAGTTTTTTTTAATTTCTCATAACATTAGATAGGCAATAGATGAATGTATATAGATGAATATAGGCACTAAAAGTGAGAGCTAAAATAGAGAAAAAAAGATTAAGAAAACAGCCCGCTCAACTAAAACAATAGTTTGATTAGCTTACTAGAGTATCTTAAGCTTTTAGAGAAAGAAGATAGGTTCAAAATGCTTTAGGAGAATAAGATGAATATTCAAGAGTATAGAGTGAAAAACATTGCAAATATGAGAAATATATACTATAGAAGCAAGTAACAGCTACAGCAATACTCAAAAAACAACAATCTTTTAATGAGAAACAATAATACAAATGGAAAATAAAATGAAAAAAATTTAAATACCTAATAATATAATATTGATCTTAATGAAATAAATAAAAATATAATTTATTGATAATTTTATAAAGTATATTTTTATGAAACTAAATTTAAATGACTTTTTCTATTGGGATCTTTCTTACAATGAAGGTATATAAATACAAATCAAGTTTTCAGACACCATGGTGCATGCGATAAATTTCTATGACAGATTAGTAGTGTAAAAGATCCATAGTTTGTGCATATGAACATGAGTATATTTAGCCCGAAATTAATTTCTACAAATTTCTTTATAAGAAATCTATTCATAATCATTAACAACATACAAACTCAGTTTACTGAAGGCTTTGATTCATGAAGAATTTTCACTAAAATAAAAGTAATGCATAAATTAGATACACAATTATGTATTGTTTTAATTTAAACTATTATCAATAATATAGCTTCGTTAGCTCATTTCAAAAAATCTCCATCTGAGTAAAATACTATGGTCCTTGGCATAAGTTTCCAAGTTCATCTTGTCTTGACACATCTTTTAAATAAAGCTATAAGCTCAGCCTGGCTTTCTCGAATGAACTCTTACAGGAGCTATCTTCACATTCTCGGTTATATGATACGACACGATTTCTTTGTCATAGATTTTTTTAATGATAATTAACTTTTTGAAAAGAAAAGTGAAGTATAGAATACCCATACGTAAGGTATTCTACCAAAATTGTAAAGCTTCATTTATATATCCTCGTCAATCTCCTTGTATCCATGCTTCCTTATGAATTACTGTGGTGATTTTCTGAATGCTTTTCATAGTGAGTTGCATTGAAAGTATACACGTCTGTGCTTTTAAGTAGGCTTTTTATTAAGCAAGTAAATCCTTTTCAAGAATCTTATCAGGGTTCGCTGGTCTGGTGGAAGATAGTACCCTTCTACAATTTTTATAATTGCTGAAGCTTCCAATCACATCTGAGGAAAGTCATCAAATGCTTCTTTTAACTAAGTTTGTATTTGAGCTCCTTAAAGTTATGTCCTCTGACATCGTCTCCATACATCTCAGTAAAATTTTAAACAATATGAAATTATCTTATAAATTTGAACAATATTTTTGATTTGTTGTTTTGAATCTTGAGGAGATTCATAAGTCTCTTAATGAAATTCGTGAATTGATGGCATCAACTATATCGATCTGAAATTAATTTGGAAAAGTCTAAATCAAATTTGTTAAAGAAAATGAAAATTTAACAGTATTATTCTATCTAATAAAAATTCTAAATGCTGAGTTTTGAGTAAAACCTCACTTTTGAAATAAAATTTGAGCAATTTCTCACTTTACTTGAAATTCACTTCAAATATATCTTATGATGCATTGATTGTTAAAGTATTGAGTTTTCTTCATGGTTAAGTTTGAGATATTTAATAAAAATGTGTATAAACTTACAATAATCTTGAGGGCAACTTTAACATATGATTATGGAAAGTTATTGTGGACCGTTTTATTTCTTTTAATTGCACTTAATTTAGATTCTTTAAAGCTGAGAAACAGTGAGATGATTGAATGGGTAACTATTATTGAGAAAGTGAGCCTTGCTCTCACGGGAAAGACTTTTTTGCTTATTTATCATGAAAGGGCATGACATACTGCTTTGGAATTATTCAGGTAGAGATTTAGCTCTAGTAAGCTTGACTCTTTTGGCATCCTTTGACTGCAGTTGTTGATGGGAAAAATTTTATCATACCTGATTTTGATATAAGTTAAGAATTGTGGATACAGTCTTGAAGCTTGCCTGGAATTTGTTTTATTAAATTATGGAGCATAGACATGCCTAAGACTTTACCTTAAATATACACTTTTCTTCTACTTTATATTATTATTAGTCTTGCATTAAAATAACTAGCTTTTTTAAATATTTCTAAAAAATTATTAACGCTTTTTATAAAAAATATTATGATTCTAATTACTAGTTTATATTAAGTAGGATAAGAACCATTTGGATTTATTCTGGTTTCGATGACTGTGTGTATCGAGTTGATAAGATTTATGAGAGAAGCATCGTCTCGAAATAAGATTAGAAAAACATGCTTAGATTTAGCATTATTTATTAAATGCTCTATGATTTATCAGCAATTGTTAAGTTTGAGAATTATAATGATTCAGAACTAAAAATGGAAACTAAGTTATACTTTAGAGTACAAAAGAATTAGCTATTAAAATTTTAAATAAAAAGAATGAGGGAGAAAACATTGTTATTTAAAGATTCATTAAGTACAGAGTAGGTAAAGCATTTATTTTCAGGAATTATTGGGAAAGAGATAAAGCAGCAAATTACTATATTCAATAGTTGATAGATACATATCTATGATATAATACTATAAGTATTTTTTTTGTGTTCCTTATAAAAAGCTATTTAAAGTATAATCACGGAGTTAGAATATATTTAATTAATTTATATTTAAGATATACCAGGATGATCACCTATCTCCGACTAGTTCTTTTCCATATACAAAAATGACAATGATCGTTACCTCATAAATCAAGTGTTAAGGTTTGCGCTGAATCATTATCTCCAAATGTAACAGCAATTATAAGGATAAAGTTATGATTACGGAAAATACGTTGAATAAATATTTAGAATTTTGGTTCTCTGATTTAGTTGTTGACTTTATTGAAAATTAATTAGTATTTGATGGTTCTTGCAGTAAAAGCTTTTGTTTATTAGCAGTCAATATTCAATATAAGACTCATTGCTTATTCAAAGTTTATAATTTTATTATTAATCTTACTATTTTTAAATATAAAAATTGTGAACCAGCAGATGAAGAATAGTTCTACTAATCTATAGAATATAATAAATAGAGAAAAAATATTTAAAAAATAAAGAGAAAATTTTGTTTTATAAAATGAGAATATGTAAATTTTGTAAACTTGGCTTTTCTCTTTAAACTTTAACTTACAAGTTAATTATGCAACAAATAATTAACACTGAAAATTCATCAAAGATATTGGGTTTAAAATAGAATTGTTTATTAACGCTTGGATACTCTTCAAAATTTATAGATCCTCTCGTTCTTTATAAATCGATTTTTCTTTGCAAACACTATCTATTCTCTGCACTATTAACTTTAATAATTTAATAAAATATTTCATAAATTATTTATAAAAAATGTTTTTAATTTAAATTAAAGAGTGGGATACTGGCATAATATTTGAGAAAAATTAAATTATTAATCAAACTAAATGTTAGAATGCAAAATAGAGGAAGTTAAGCTAAAGTTTCAATAGAAATGATGACTATGCCACATTTATATAGTTTTAAGATGATGAATTATGTGAAACTCTCCAATATCATAAAATATGCAAAAAGAAATTTAGATTGAATGTTCTTTCCTTAATACAAACAGCAAAACAAAGATAAACATTAGTTAATTTTTCAAAAACAACATATTTATTATATTTCACTTTACAAAATGTAACTTTTTCACTTCTTCGTTGACGAGCCATTGCAAGCATTTATTTTGTTAGATAAACTAAATAAGTTTAAAATTGACTTTAAAACTACCTTTTTGTAAATTAGGTATTGATGTCAATTACTCGTCAATGAAGTCAATTGATCACTCTGATGTGAATTACTCACCAATGTTTATAAATGGCATAATTGTGAGTAAGACATTAAAATTTCGCGAAAATAAATTCAAATAAGGTTTTAGGGTTAACAAGAGATGGAGATCCCTTTTACCCTATCAATTAGAAATAATTAACAACTCGGGTCATTTGTACAGCCCCATTATAGTAGTTCTAGGGCGTTACCTATATAAATTTTTTCCCTAAGGAAATGTATGGTATAAAGTATATTAATAATAACTCACATCTAGGTCTCAGAGGACCTACGAGCATGAAATATGTCAAGGAACAAGTTCTTTGACATTTGACTAATTTAAAATGTAGTTTCAATCTAAGATCATTAATAAATTAGAGGTCTGATTCTCTTTTCCTTTTTGTTGTTGTAACAAAACAAATTCTTTCAATTTCAATTTTTGTTCATTCGGATTTATTCAATGGTTCTTCCAGTTGTTTTTATCACTAAATTATTGATGGCTTTAATAATTCCACCAATCTGAATTATCGTCGATGTAAGTGGTTTGTTGAGAGTGAAGACTTGTTTCATTGAGGTTCCTTTGATGTTCTGACTTATTTAATTAGAATAAAGTTCTTTATGGATTTTTTGGTTTATTTGAATTTGTAATTCTCTATTTCATAGATTTATAATGCATTTACCATCTTTTTTAATTTTGGTCACATGGTTTCCCCTATCTTTCCACTTACTATGTTTTTGAAAATATATAAAATCTTTTAGATGTCCTCTATGTGCTTCCAATAGGATATTAAATCTATGAGTTTCCTATTTAAGAGAATACCTTTTTCTTATTTTCCAAATCTTTAAGGAATAGAAATTACATTTCCAAGTACAAATAGCTTTTTGTACTTTTTTGTATATCTCTATAGATCATATTGAGAGAGAGAATATTTTTGTCTTAAGGAATTATATAAGCAAGCAATGATAGTTGCTTGAGTTCTTACTTGATTTAGGGTCATGTTGTTGGTTAGAGTTGTTAAATTTATTATTTATTCTCTTGTGTTTCTTGGGTTGATCCTCACTTTTTTGATTCTTCGTCTATCATTATGACGCACAATTATGCATAAACACTGGTGAGTAATTGAAGTTGGCGGTGAGTGATTGATGTCATTGGTGGGTAATTGACGTCGTTGGTGAGAAATTGACGTCTTCGGTGAGTAATTGACGTCAATACCCGGTACATTAAATGGCTCAGTGAATTTAATTCTCAATGATTTGAAAGTCCACTTGTAAATTAGTAACAGTTGTACTAATTAATGTCTTTTTATATATATTTTATGCATTAAAAATGAGCTGTATGTTGGGATAATTGATTTCAACTTGTTGATGTGAAGCTTAGTTTAACCATGCATAATTCTATAAGTAATTTGTATATTCCTCCAAATTACTATTGTGTTTATATGGATCTTCCTGAAGAATGTATAAGTACCTTTAATTATATAAACTAAAATTTAAAGATAAAATGACAGTTTCAAAATTCGATTAAAGACCGAACATTAAGTTCTAATTCTGGTTTAAAAACACACTTTTATTTATAAGTTAAGCCTAAAAATAATTGCATAGAAACTCCTCCTCTTCAAAAGTTTAATGGGTTAAAGAATAAATATTATTCAAATTGGATCAACTGAAAATTATAGTTCAAGGGAAGAAAAAACACCAAGAAATAATAATTCAGCTAAGTAAAAGTTTATAAAGGCATTAATAGTTACAAATTTTTAAGTAAAGTAATTATTAAACGGAGATAAATCGAATCCGACTGTAGCTTCAATTTAATACAATTTGAAAATTAAAACATCGTTTTCAAAAGCTTAGATCAGCGAAGATAAGCCAGTTAGATTCTTAAGAAACAACGTAAAATCTAATAAATTCCTCGATAAACTGGATCATTAATTGATAAACATGAAGAAAATTACCAAACTGTTGTTATAAAGTTATCTTAAAATAAGAATTCAAATATATAAACATAATATAATTCAATTAAAAGATCAAACAATTAAAGACTTACTACTGTAGGATCTAACATCAAGAATAAGGCTTGCTAGTTCAGTTTTATTAATTTGCAAAAAGATTACTCTAAAATTTTGGTTCATAAAAATGAAAAGATAGAGACATTGAACCTTGATTTAACTAAAATAAAACCTAAGTTTAACAAGAAATTAAATTTTATCTGAAAAAAGCATGAATCTTTTCTTGGAGTAAAGTAGAAGCATTTATAAACTTAAAGAGAAATTTACAACTCAAGTATTATGATTTTTTTGATTATTTCAAAATTTTGTGTTTTATTATAATGTGTTTGTAATAACTTCCTTCTCCTTCTTTTGAATTCTGAAATTATTATTATAGTGATATATACTTTTACAGTTTTTTACTCATTAAAGAAGAATTCAATTTCTAATTTTTAAATCAAATACCCTGTCTAAGTTGTCACTTTTTAAATAAATCCTTAATTTTTATTAATTAAATTAATTACTTACAGGTTTTGAACCTTTTAATTATTATTTTTGAGTAACAGGATATTTCAGGTGCATATTAACACATTTACACTTTATTTATTCCTCTGCTAGAGGTGACTTGGTAATAATGAGAAGAAGTAATTGAATTTTTTAGTTTCAGACTTAAATGTCTTTATTCTTTCATTTTATTTAATGTTAAGTTATTAATTTATAAATCTTAATATTTTTATATTATAATTGCTAAATGAATATAAATCTTAAATATTTATATATTATAGTTATATAAGAATTTAATTTTGAATGATATGATATGATAGATTGAATTTAATTTATTAAGAAGAAAATATGAAATGAGTAGAACAGTTAATCATTAACACTTTAGACTAACAACAGGAATTCATAGAATCTTAAAATCAAAATCTGCCTCAGAAAGAGGTAGATTTGTATATCAATCCTTGGGGAAGTAAGTTTTAGCAAGTTATAGTTAATTAAACAGATACTTATAAAAATTTAGGTCCTTAACCAAGGATGATTAGAGTAAAAAACCGTTAGTACAATTTGGAAAGTATTGGGTTGTTACATTGCTAAGTAATTAAGAAAAAGAAGGGAATTTCAGTTCATAAGTTGGATATTTTACTTTCTCACCACTCTCGTTGATCTTGCTGTAAGTTTGAATTATTCACTTACAAATCTCTTTATCTTGATTATAACCTCTATAAAATGATAGAAAAATAAAACAAAGTGAATCAGACAAATAATCAATAGAATCATTTTTATGATTGGCAAGGATTTTTTAGGTGCTGAACCTATTAGAACAGGAATAGCACATAATAAATGAGCTCAAATAAGAATATTTATTTGATAGAAGCAAGTGGAATCATTCCTTAATTCAAAATAAATCAAACTGTGCTAACAGTGCTTTGAAGTCAAACTAAAGATACAAGTTAAAGGGGATGTGAATAAGTATTTAGATTCCTATCTGATAAAGTCTGAAAGGGTCAATAAGTTGCCATGAAAGTACCTTTTATTGAATATTAAATTGTTAGAGAAAATGGAGCAGCTATAGATTATTGATGATTTTATAATTATTAGCTGATAATTTATTTTTTTTATCTACGTGTGGAAAAAAAAGAGATTCACTTATAAAGTAATTACAAAATTAAGCTATTCGCATCAAGCGTCAATTAATTAAATTTGAAAATTATAGATTAAACTTAATATAAGAAAATCCCAAACACTGGCCTAAATAAAGGAATGAAAATTACTGGAGATAAAGGATAATGTTTGATTATTTAAAGTGCCAATCCATTTAAAACATTAAATAAGTATGAATCATTAAGATCTGAGCAATAGAAAAAAGCTTGGGCTATATAAGGAAATAACTGTGGGTTAACAGAATAGAACATAATAAAGTGAAATTTGATAGATAAGAGAGAAAAAAATGGACCCCTAATTAAGACCTATAAACTCAGTTACTAGTTTAACACCAGTTTCTATAATTAGTAATGTTTCAGTCATTGGAAGAATGAAGCTTACGCTAATTGCTTATGACATTCTTATAAACAGAAAAGCTATAATATATTCTCAATTCCAAGATAAAAGTCAATTAAGAGATGTGTTTAGCAGCTCTGATATATTAATTTTATTTTAAAAAATTGGCATCTATCATGAAATTGGTCGCATTAAAGGTGTTGTTTAGGAACTATAATATAATTTTTCAATGGAGAATTTTGTTCTTTAGTTTAAATTTTCTCATAAATTAAATAGATATTTTTTAATTCTAGACAAAAAGAAAGTTAAAACGAATATGAAATCAAAATTTCAAGTCTTAAGGGATTTTAATTAAAACCATAAAATAAAGCAGAAGGTATAAAATATTTAGAAATGCTAGAATTTAGGATCAAAAATATCTAATCAAAGATTTATTCTACTCTAAAGCAAAACACTATATGAAATTTATTAAGAAGCAAGATTAAGATAAACTATTGATTTTATTGATTTTAGATAAGTTTTATTCGAAATTTCAAATTAATTAGTTTCAAAATGAGATATCCAAGCTGTATTTTTTTACTAAAAATACATTTAATATAAATTATTTCGAGCATGTACAAATAGGCAGTGATGTTTAGATGTTAAGAATTTGATAAAGAATCTTTTTGGTAACTTCAAGCTGGAGGAAATTGGGAGATTAAATACAAGAAAAATTAGAGAGTGGATGTTTAAAAATGGATACTCCTTTAAGACGCCATATGAAATTTTCCTTATTAAAATTGATAGGATTTTACAGAAGAAACTTTCAAGAGCAGAATTCCATAAAGACATAAATCAATTTTAGTTCTAAGTTTACTGCTCCTGAAATGAATAGATTATTAAAATTATTAGATATTGTAGAAATACATTTGAATTTGGAAAATTAATTTTTATTAAAATAAGTATAAATAAAAATCGTGGCAGTTAATGTTGGCCAATTTAAACAATCTTGGTCTTGATTGATAGAGATTTCACAATTAGCTGGACTTTACTATTTGTGGTACTATTTTATTGAATTCCTGGAGTGAGATAACTTCATTTTAATTAAAGGCATCTAAATTCATTTAATTATACCCTCACATTAAAGTGAAGTTATCTCGCTCCAGGGATGCAATAAAATAGTACCACCAATAGTAAAATCCAGCTAATTTTAAATTCTCTCTCACTCAAGCCTAAGATCGTTTAAATTGGCCAACTTTAACTGCCAAGATTTTGAGTTAAAATTATTTTTATTTAAAATTAATTTTCCGAATTCAAATGTATTTCTACAATATTAACTAGAATGGGGACTTTGACATTGAAGAGTAAGGGAAGAATATATAAGACTCACATAATCAATTAAAAAATTATTTTTATATATATATCATTTATTTAAAATACTAAAAGAGGTATTTTATAACAATAAAATAACTTCTAATGATTTATTATTCAGAATGTAACTTAGGATTTGGGGATGAGCCCTAGATTTCCCAAAGCTCCCTTAAGCTTTAAGAAGATTAGACCCAACAAATAGTGGATCTTAATTAATAAATCTTGCAAAAACTCGAAAGTAAACAAAGTTGAGCTCACAATTTTTTTGAGAAATATTAAATTTTCTGATAAATTTATGCTTAATTTCTTCCTCTTAAAGTAAGATTCTTATATATTCTAGAAAATGCTGATCCCTAAATGATGGTATAATAGGGCCTCAGTGATTGAGAGCAATTTTAGTTAAGTTTCTATTCTATTGTAATATATTGATAGATTTATAACATTTCTATATAAGATTGATCTGGAAAGATAAAATACTTTCTTATTTTAAAAATGCATGGAGTTTTTTAAAGAATAGGAGACTTTTCTAATCTTGACCATAACCCATTTTAATCTGATGTTAAGAGAATTTCTTATTAAATTGAATGTAATTCCTTCATTTTAGAGAGGACTTTATGCTAAGTGCCATCGATCAGAGCTATTTGAGAACAAAATAGCAGTAACTGTCTCAGTCTTTGTCGAATTTTAAATAACAAAACTTACCAAAAAAAGAGGTCTAAATGTGACTAAAGAAAACACGCAAATTATATATTTGCAGACAAAGATGGATAAATTTTTGAGATAGATCTTGTAAAATCCGAACACTTATACCTTCAAGAATATTAATTAAAATATATAATTTTTTAAATATTGTAGCAGCCTCGGCATAGTCAGGACTTTCATTATCAAATAAGTTGTGCCCAACAACTGAAAAGCTTTCGAAAAAGAGTGCTAGAGATGCAGCAAAGCAAATTAGTGAGACTTTAACTGACAAAAAGATAGTTTATCATGCAATAGATTTTATTTATGCAAAGAAGAGAGTTTTTATCTCTGACTGATTTTATTTTAGGGCATAGATTTTTAAATAATAAATCTTAATGTTAATATTAAAGAAAAACTTTATACTTAAATGGATAAGAATGAAATTGGATTAGTTGACTATCCAAATTTCTTAGAAATTATCAACTTATTTAGTTCTTTCAAATTAATCAAGAATAAAGAAAGCTTTCAATAATAATTTGATTGGGGAAATTATGTTATTGAATAAAACAAAAGATGGATTTAAACTGACAGAATAACTATTGAAGTAGCATCTAAATGTTTTGATAAGGATTTCTATGGATTTATAAATAAGGCTGATTTAAAATGGAATTTTATCAATATCATTAAGATAAAAGAAGAAAATATCTTAGACACAAATCTTGATTTAATATATTTAATTTTATATACAGACTCATTAGATTCATTGATTTCAATAATTCAGGAAATATTTAATCATCAGATTTATGGAGGCTAATCAACAATGAAAATTCATACCTTGCAAGTGATCAAAGAGACACTCTTTCAATTGACAGTTTCCGTGAATCATTCGGAGGCTTATTCGCTCAAACAAGCACACTCGCTTGGAAATTATCAGCAATATAGTAAATGGTGCCAGTTTTCTCAAAGAAATATGGATCAATTATTGATAAAATTAAAAATATTAGGAGTTTTTAAAGTTTAAATAAATATAGAATGAAATGAAAAAGATATATATATATATAAATTAGTTGATATAATTAAATCATATATTCAAAATAAAAAGAGGAAAAATTCCATATTTATTCCCTGAATTACTAACTGTCATCGTTTTATTATGTCGCATATATTTTATTTTTAAGTTTTCTGGAAAAGTCATATACAAGCGAACAACCTAAATTTAAAGAGCTATCCATCAAAATGGAGTATAAAATATTTTCATTGTAATTTTAGATGATTTCAATTTGTCTCTTACAATGAGGAGTGTGTGCTAGTTATATTTTAATTTAATTTTATGTTCAATTTATTTTAATCATTAAAGTTTATGTTAGAATATTGTACGTGAAGCGGTAGATAACAAGGGAATAATACAAGAAGCATTTACCAAACTGATATGATTATTGATAAAATACTCTAATTCATTTTAAATTAACAATTTAATAATTAATTTATGTTTATATTTAACTTATTCTTAATTTTAAATTCAAAAATTCATGATCGATAAAGAAAATTTTGAAGTTGCATCTGAATAAAAATTTCATATATTAACTTTTCAGTAATTTAAAAAGTTTATAAAATAAAACCAAACTCTTGCTGTATTTAGCATTTCTTTACTTAAATGTTTATATATTTTTTATTATTAATAAAGAAATTATTTGCGGAATTAGATCCACAAAAGAGAGCCTACTTAATAGAAACTACTGGCAAAATGCATTTTAACCTTTCAATTATAACGACTAAATTATGATAGAGCTTAAGAATGCTATTTAATGCTCATTCAATGATTGCGCATCAATGCTTTCAACTTCTTTCATACTTTAAGGAAGATTTATTACAAAAATAATTGTAGTAAATTCTTATATATTAAGCTATTTGTCAATATTGTTCACTTAACTTCTTTTAATGCAGTATATTCCTAATTTACAAATATTCTTTTCTCATATCAAATATAAAATATTAATTTAATTCTGAAATTCTATATCTTTTTGATTAAGATTCAAATCAAAATACAATTCTTATCGAGATTTTGAAAATGTTATTGAGCCTGTCACATCACTTAGATCCAAGCAACAAAATATTTAGATGTTACTGCATAAAGTAATTGAAAAGGGTCATGTTTATACAGCGGACAAGTATGATTTTAGATCAATTTTTGATAATATGATATACACAGGAATTAAAATTGTCAAAAACTCAAAAACAGCTCGACTAGGTGGTGAAATCACCTTAGTATCTCAAAGCAGAAGTAGGTAAACTTGGGATGCTGAAATTCTAGGGAAAATAAAGCAAGTTATTAAGACAATTGAATCTTTTATTGACCAAATATTCTAGGAAATCGACTTTGATGGAAACGATACCGAATTGAGACTGAAATCAAAAAACGATAAGGAAGTTGAATCTTGGGTTAACCTCAGGACAGATAGACAGACTGATACTCAGAATTCAGATTGTAGAAATGATTAAAATAGATTTATGGATAAATTTAAAACCAATGTTTTGGATAACAGACATGACAAGACTCAAGGAACTCACTATACCTCATATGACTTCACCTTTGCTGCATTTAGATTCGTAAGTTCATGAATATTTTTAGTTTAATATTTTATAGTAGGATGAAAGTTAGTTGGGCAAGTTAGTTCCTAAAAAATTGGAAAGGTTGAAATAAAATGAGAAAAATTTGCAGGAAAAAAAGCTCCAGCTAATCCAGTCATAAAAGATCTTTTCGACACCATTCAAAACCCCAAAACCCCTTAGTGAGGTTTATAAGTGCTTTGATTTGTAGGGTATAGTTGGGGTCTTATTGGGGTTAGTAGAGAAAACGCAGGTTTGATTTGAATTTAATGTATATTTAATGAGTATAAGTGTCATTAATTCAAATAAATTTTATCTGCTTATCTTTGTGGTATCTCTTGAACTTAGCTCTCTTTAATGTTTCAAGTATATCTTCTAATGATGATCTTGGATATGCTGGAGCTCTTACTATGATCATCTCAACCATTTTCTTAATCTAAGTGCATACATCTTCCTTCTTTATATGTTTAACAGCCATGCTTATTGATTACTTTTCTTGCTTTGTTCCGAAGTAAGACATACTTTCCATATCGCACTCTAAAATTATTGCTGCTACCGCCCAGACATCCCACTAAACAGAGCCATTAGTCCACTTCTCTCTTATTGGGAAGTACCCAGGTGTGCCTAGTACTTTAGCTAAAGTCACTATTTCTTACCTTCTTGCTCTATTGAAATCAATGACTACTATTTCTAAAGGACAGAGATTTAGCATTACATTTTCTGGCTTCAAATCTCTATGAACATACCCTAGATCATGCAGCTCTTTCACACCCTTGGTCATTTCCGTGAGTATCTCATTCAAGTCATCTGGGTATCTATTATGGTAGAGATAATCTCTTAGAGTCATTTCAAATTTCTTAAGTCGTAGTGCAATAAAAACATGTCCAAGAATAACTCCATCGAGTTTAAGCAAGTTCTTGCATTACCTTTTATGAGCCTCTCTTAGTATTATGTATTCATTGGCAAACTCATTTTGATACTGCTCGTTCCTAATAAGATATTTGAAAGGACATACTTTATAAGCATACTCATCAACTAATATGAGTTTTGCCTTGTTAGGCACATCAATATGTAAATAGTTGTCAATGCAAAAACTGAGATCTACTGCATTTAATGCAGGTATATACATAGCTCTCTCTTACAAGCATGCTATATATAATTCATTAGCTGGTTGGTTCATTGACTCAAAACGTTTCTGCTTCTTAAGTCTCTCTTCCTGCTCTCTTTAAGACTCTATAGTATTGGACTTTCTCTTGGCTGGTATAAGTTTTTATGTTTCTTTGTCTTGCATTAAAAACTCACTTAAATGATGTTTTTGCATGTGTCTTTTAACTTTAGCTGAGTGAGTGTAAGACTTCATGCAAGTCGTGCACTAATACCTGCCATCGACCTTTTCGTGCTTAAAATATATCTTAGCTCTCCCAGAGTGCATCTCTTTGATGTGCCTCTTCAAGCTCGAATCAGTTTAGAAGAAATTTTAGCATTCATCACATTAGAATTCTTTAATCTTTTCTAGTGGGAGATGTTCTTTTAACTCCTCAACATCTTCGATTAGCGTTTAAATACTTATCTCTGCTCTCTGCTTCCTGATATTTATTTCTAGAACAAACACCTCTGATTCAAACTCAAGAGCTTTAAGCTCTGGCTCCTTTTCAATGTATATGATCTCTTGCTTCTTAGTTTATCCAAAGTTTAGCTAAGATTATCCACTGCCAAGAGAGACTGCTTTGCGATTTAAGTTAGCCGCCATGTTTAAATTCAAATTTAAATTTCTATTATAAAGTTCTAATAACCTCTCTAGTTATAGTAACTTTGTATAGGAGTTGATACTGCAACAACAATGGTTGATTCTAAGGCGTTAGACATCATATTTATACTAAGTTTATAACTATAAATTTTCTAAATTCATGCTTAATATTTTTAATTTTGGTACCAACTTAGAAAAAATTGAGGTTGGTACTGGTACCAGTTAGGTTTTGAACCATATTGGAACTTTTCCATTAAAACCTCATTAGTTTAAAACTAGGTACTAATTAAGTTTTGGTACTATTAAATTAGTACCAATTGAAATTAAACGAATTTAGTACCAGTACTAATTAAATTTAAACAAATTTAGTACTAATTTAATGGAACTAAATTGATAAAAATGGAGCTTCATCTCTGCAGTTTGTTACAGCTTCTGCAAACTTTCTCCACGTATCTTTGCAGGGTTGACCTCCTAAAAGATGCCCATATTTAATAGTAAGATTTTAAACAATAGGATCCAGAAGTCTATGAGTTATAATTTGAAATTCATTAATAGGAAGAGGAACAAAGATGGAATCACTCAATGATCAAATGAAAAGAGTCGAGGCTCAAGAAATGATATCAAGATTCATTTGAAGTAAGGAAGATCTCTATCGATACCTAACTTTACATGGTAAGATAACTTGATGACTATTAACATATTATACAGTTGGTTTATTCCTTCCTACGATGGAAGGTACCAAAATTTCATTCTTGAAAGCAATACTTTGTAAGGAGAAGTAAGCTTTTAAAAATAAAGAGATTAAACTAATCGAAATTCCCAACTACCCTGAAATTTCAGTCACTAATCTTTATTAGGATACCATGTAAGATGAAGAAGTGGTAGTTTACCTTCCTACCAAGAAACAACTCTCTAATAAACTCCCAGA
>ARYC01005837.1:0-15389 GCA_000711775.1 Oxytricha trifallax | reverse complement strand
GAAACTTCCTTAAGAAAAAATTCAAGAATATTTAGCCAGTAATGTTGATGTTTGTTACATATAAAATGATGATGAGCTTTGCAAATTCCTTGAAGCTTACCTTCAAAGTTTTTGACTTGCCAGAATCAGGAATAAACCAGTTATGAATAATTAAGGAAGCGACACAAGCTATAATATTACAGGAGGATGTAAAGTTGATGAGTAACGAGGAGCTCTTAGAGGCAGTCAAAATTTAATAGATGCACTCAACGAGACAATAAAATAAAAAGGCAAATCCTCGAAGTTAATTAGCAATCCTTTTTTGAAGAAAAGAGAAGCTAAGCTCGCATGTAAGAAATTAGAGGTTATTAATCTATACTATAACGAACAATTAAAGCCTCGTCAAGTGGCTAAGAAATTGAGGATGGATGTGGATGTTGTATATAAGACTATCGAAAAGTTTAAGTACGAGGTCAAGCATAAGATTCTTGATCCTGAATCACAAAAGAAAGTGGGTAGAAAAGGGGTTTGTGGGAACTAGCTCTTGCTTGATTCTATACAGGCCTACCTAGAACAGAACGGAATTTACGAAGTTACAGGATAGAAGCTTCATAATTATTTATTAAACCTGGCTCAAACAAAGCCAGAGTGTAAGCTACTTAAGGTGCCTTGCGTTACCACTCTTCAAAAGATTGTGTGAGATAAGTTCCATCTAAGATATGGTAAAACTCAGGCTGCTAATACAAAGTATAGAGACCCGAACTTCAATGAGAAGAGGCTCTGGATTAGCAGGTTGTTGGCTCAGTTCTTATACGAGGATGCAGTTATCATTTCAGTTGATGAGAGCAACTTCCGATCGGACTCGATGCCCTCAAAGTAATGGAGCTTCAACATTAAAGATATGCATCGAGATTCTGCAAATTTACAGAAGCGATAAAAAAGGTTGCAAAATGATAGCATGATCCTCGCTAGCGATGACAGACTTTTGTATGGAAAAATGCTCCTCAAAATGAATCAAAGTTCTGATTCTTCAACTTCAAAATTCTCAGAGAGCTTCCACCTGGAAAAAATTGAAAAATGTTGGGGAATAATTAGAGAAGGTTTCAAATTCATTTGACTTAGGGTTTTCTAAAAATTGTAATTAAAAGGTTGGAAATATTAAAAATGGAAAATTCGGTATGGCTAAGTCAACTTCGTAAGCAATTAGCCATTTTGTAATGAAAAGCTTTATAGGACCTAAGGTAGGATAGGGGTTTAAGAAATATCCTAGACGCCAAAGAAACTTGTCAGCACTCCAATCTAAATTCTTGGACCAAAAGTCCTAAGGGGGTCAAAGTAGTCATCGAAAACCAGTAATTATAGTTAGAAAACCATTGAAAATACTAAGGTAATTATTAATGCATAATACTTTTAGGGAAATCCATAACTGAAACCATTAAAAAAGCAACTTCAGACCCCTTCAATGAAAACTCGGCTTGCATTTACAAAGGATCTCTCCCCGATATTAGAGGTCCCTGAGACCTCCAATTAGAAATTCAGCTTGACTAAAACTTTTCAGAGTTTCCGCATAAATAGTTCAGTGAAATCAGTAATGTCTGAAGACAATTCAGCTTCAAAAGTGAAGAGTGGTTTAACTCCTATTCTCGATAAAATATCAAAAATAAAACTGGAATCTTCGAGGAAGAAGTCTGTTGACCTAGGTGCCGAAACCAAGTTGGAAAGTCGGTTTGCGGTCACTCCTAGGAATTAAAACTCTCAAGTAGCTTCCACAAAGACTCATCGAACCCTGGGTCAGAGCAGGGAAACTTGCAGAGTGAAAGGGGCTCTTACTAAAAGCTTTGGCCCCAGCTATTTATAGACCTTCACTTGAAAAGCATTAAGGAATACTAGAGCGAGATGAAGCAGAACCTGGGACACTATGGGATGAAAGTGAGAGAGATGTCAATTAAGAAAAGCTCAACTAAGAGATAGCAATTCTCAATGTCTTATATTGCTGCGATTTCCTAGGATAGAATTATCTCCAGTTCAAGTGATAGAAGGAGCTTTTGACTCAGTTCTCTTTGAAAACTTTATCTACCATACCTTACGCAGTGTAAGAACTGACAAAGAACTACACTCTAAGAAAGTGGTCCTGCTGATGGACAACGCAGTCATTCATAAATATTCAGAGATGTTAGCCACAGCCGGAAAGTTCAAAGTGAATGTGCTCTTCAACGCCGAATACTCGCCTTGGCTCAATCCAATTGAGCAGTTATTCTCCTTTACAAAGAAGGAGATGAAGATGGACACTATTCAAAACAAGTATGTTTTAATGGGCTTTACACTTTTAGGCAGCATTGGTGAAGAGGTTTCTGAAATCGTTCAGAATTTAAGAAAAGAAGACATCCAGGGGATGTGGGCATTCAGTATCAAGAAGTGGATTCATACTCTTCGGTTCTGTTTTGTGTGATGATGTTTGTTTCATAGCTGAAGTAGTGTATAAAACCTGTTTCCCTTTACAATTTCCCCTGTTATTTCAGTTTTAAATTCATCGCAGATTATTATAATTAATACACTATTTATATTATACTTAAAAATGTCCTAATTCACTCTTTACAACACTTAATTCTAAAATACTGCTTCTATTTCACATTAGCACTCTTAAAATTGCCACTTCCTTCGCGATTCTACTTAGTTGAATTTGCCTTTATATTATCGCAATTATGCATGAGTGCATTATTTTGTCAAAACTTCCAAATTTTAATGGAGTTACCCTACTTTCAAGCCCCTTTTCGGTAAATGAGAGAGGTTTTTATGAAAAAGTCCTTATTTTGCTTTAAACTACGCAAGTCTCTGAAATCGCTTATTTCGCAATCTCCCAACTTCCCTAATTATACAGACCCCTAAATTTGAGATGTATCAATTTTTACAAATACATATATAATTTTGACTAGTCCCCTAATTTTTTTTACCAACTACTAATAAAAAAATGACACATGGCAACAAACACATGGGTTTTGAAATTGAGTGGATTTGGGGTTTACGCATTTTTCCATTGGTCTAATTATATTATTTATTTATTTTTAATTTTATTTTCACAATTTCCTGATTCAATTCTTTAGCAATAGTAAGGATTAGAAATATTATTAGAAACAATATTGGACTTACTTACAAGAAGGTATATAATATTGAAAAAAGATCAAACAGTTTAGAATGTTTGAAACAAAGATAAATTGCAGCAAACTATTATGTGAACTTCATGAACTAAAACAAGTTAATTATAAATATCGATGAGAGTAGTATATAAAGCTAGAGCTATTTGAGAAAAGCTTGGAGTATGAAGGGAACCAGAAACTTTAACGATTAATTAATAAGATATTACGGAATAAACATGATTGCAGCTGGGTTTATTGATGGTAGGATTCTTTATACCCTGAGCATTGGGGAAAATAATACAACAACATTTCTTTATTTTTTTACTATAAATCATAGAATACTTAGACTAAACCTCTGAAAAATGGAGGATGAATACTGTTTTTTTAAAACAATAATGCTACCTACCACAAAAGTGTTCTGACATTACAAAAGTTGAGATTATACTAGGTAACTGTATTATATCTGGGCCCCTATAATTAACTATGTCCCCTATTGAGAAACTTTTTGCAGCTATTAAAAAAGATTAGAATCCCATAACCTAATCTCTGGACAAGGAAATATTTATGAAAGCTTTATAAAAAAAATATCCAAAATAGGGACTTTTCTTGGATCAAAAATTGCTATTACAGTTGTTTAAAATATGCCAAAGAGGCAATCTTACAAAATAAAATATGAAGAACATTCAAATAATAATAAGAGGTTAATTCAAACTATGGAATAAAATAATATATAAAAGTTAAAATTTTTGAGACTTATAGAGTGAGAAGTCTTATTGAAGCTACTCTGTTCAATTAAAATAAGTAAATGCTATTTATAAGTTAAAAAAATAAATTAACTTTGATTATGTTTAAATATATTACTAACTAAAATTTTTTTAAAGTTAAATTTTGTTAATTTAATTAATTTTCAATATAATTTAATAATTTTATTTTTTCATCACTCTTAATCTAATTACCAATATTAAATGTATAGTCTTTTTTTTGGGTCTGACCTGGTGAATATTTCCAATCTATACTGCCCTTGGAAGATTTAATCAATCATATCCCATAATTCTAATGGCTTCTTTGGATGTTCAGTTCTTTCTGCACAGATTTCATCAGGAATCTAATTTAACTTTGTCTAATCGAAGTTGCTTTTGACACCAATGAGGCAATACTCAATTTAGTATTCTGGTTTAGAGCTATTTATTAAGTTTTGTTTATGAGTTAGTTTAATCCATGCCAGAGTTTTTATTATTTAATAGCCATTCTGTCTTAAATGACTTTCTCCTATATGCTTAGTGTTGTAGAGTGTCCAATAGAATATTATTCTATGCTATTGAATTAAAGTTAAAGGTATTTATTTGAGTCTATGGTTTGGTAGATAAGAGTAAGGCATCTATTGCTGACCTTTCCACGGGTTGTCTTCAACAACTAAAGAAAATAGAGCTCCTTTTAATCTCAATATGGTTTTGTGTAAATTTTGCCAAATGTCATCATTCCTAACTTCAACACAAAGCTTGATTGGTCTTCCTTGGGCCATTTATTTTACATAATAATCTTACCATTCTTTGGAAATGTACCCACCTTTAACCTCATAGATGTACTCAGGAATTTTAATCTATTTACGTTGGGATCTTTGTCATACTTTAAAATCTTGATGGATTAGAAACTGAATTGCTCAAGCTGCTTTTATTCGATTAAAACTAGGTTTGAGGAATTTTGTCTAGTCAACATGAGATTAATTACGCATGTGTCTTTCGCAATGATCCTTTTTTGTGTGTGTTTTCTGGCATCCAATACATTCAAGCTTCTGTAAGAGTTCTTCAGCTCGTTAAATCTTATGAAAGTTATTGCAGAAGAAGCTATCATGTTAAGCTCTTCCTTGATTAGCTAACTTGTTCAGTTCCTCAAATAATACCTGGAATTCTTTGCTGTTTTCTTAAATCATTGAATGGTTTTTGATTAAATTATTTATGTTTGATGTGTAGAACACTTTAAGTAAACCAAATCTTCAGAATATTTAAAACTTGAATATTTTTTTTTGTGAAAAAATTAAACGCAGTTAAGTGCTCATTGTTTGTAAAGTTTATATCACATGAAAGTTATGAGGACATTACTTCACCATCATATGGTGAAATTTTGCCCTTAAAAACAAAATTTCAATTTTCCTCAAAACTAATCTCTCAACCCTGAATCACTATCATAATGAAGAGGTTTATTTAACTAATTCACTGCGGGTGCTAATCTGAATCTGCATTATACTTACAATATCCTAACTACGATTCAAAATGATTTTATTTAAAGTCTTTATTAAGCTATTAGTTTTTTACTTGAAATATTTAAAGTAATTATTGCAAGCATAAATTTTGGTGCCAAAGTTAATAGGTTAAGGGGAATGCTAAAATTAATATTATTACTTTCAGTTTGCTGTTTTTGAATTTTAATTATAGGGACTTATTTAACTAAAAAAACATATTCTTTTATTCTCAGATTCGTTGACATTTTAAATTATAACTATCAAATTTACTGATAAATTTCTGAATAAAAGTGGTTTTTTACCTTAAATTTTCTTGTTATTAATGATAATCATTCCTCACCACTTGAGGTACTAAACTAATATAAACTCTAATAAAGTACCAATTTAATTAAATTTGACATAAAAAATTATAAGATTAAAGCTTTTAGAAGTTGAAACCGCTGTCATTAGGAACTTATAGATTTCAATCAATAACCGAATCATTCAGGCATATTTAGTTTTAATATCTATAAATTATTAAATAAAAATCCTCAAGTCAAAAGATTCATAAGTGATATCAAAATTATATAATATAGACTAAATGTTCTCAATAATAATAAAACAAATAAAACTTAATCTTGCTGTCTTAAGTTGAAATTTACATAACAATTTTCTTTAATTTTCCTGTTCCTCTAAATAATTGTAAATAGTTTTAAGATATTTAAACTTTTATAATAGATTTCATGCATTTTGAACAAATAACTGTAAAAAGATAATTGCAGACTATTTTTAATTGTTAAAGCAACTCCTTTTTATAATTTGCATGCAACACTTTGCTTTTTCTCCTTCGAATTTTGCTTTATTCATATAATTTCTTTCGAATAGTCTATATTTGCAAATAATTAAGTTATTCTTGATCTATATCTAAAATATAAAAAAGATCTGATTTTTAGGTAAAATGAAATGCTCATATTATTTCGTGTTTAAAACTAATTTCTCTTTGATTGATGTAAAGTTAAAGTTTTGACTTGAGATCTTACATGTCTCGCTTACATCTTGTTCTTTATATGATTGTTCGATTAATCAAGCCAGAATGTGTTTTTAGCAGAAAAATTCGCACTTGTTTGAACTTTAAGAACTTGCTGTAATATATCTTAAAAAAGATAAACCTTTTTTAATTTGTTTTCTTCTCTATCATAAAGTCAACATAATTTATTCTTACAACAAGGAGAAATGTTTTTATAAAGCTCTCATATAATACATTTAATAAAAAAAATAACTAAATAAAATTGATTTTTAAAGCTAGTTTACTTTTTGAAAGGTATCTACTTCTAACTTTTTATATAATTATTTATCAAGGATTATTGAGTTTATTTGCTGATAATTGTTTTGCAGTAAAAAATATTCATAATTGTTTAGTAAAAATCAAAAAGTTTTCCTATAATAGAACTGCATAATTTAATATTTATGCAGCATTTTATCTATTAATTTATATTATCGCTAAATTAAACTATATTTTATCTACCTTTTTTCATAATTCAGAGACTTCATAAATTATTAATAATCTTCTTGCAATTATTTTTGATTTAATAATTGAAAATCATATTAGATATGATAAAATTGAATATGGTAAATATTTTTTTCTCTAAAAACTTTAAAATATCATAAATTAATAATTTATAATGAAGAATTAGTTATTAATTTTTAAATCTAAGCATAATATAATTTTAATTAACATTTTTTAATATCTTATATAATAAAAAATTATTATAGCTGTTTATATATTATACATTTAAACATTTTTCACTAGCAATTTGATGATTGTTTTCAAGATCGGATGGAGAAATTTCTTAAAAGAAGAATGAACAGGAGGACTTCATATCAACGCTTCAAGTCATTGTTGCACCTACTACGATAACACTAAAAATGTTAAGAAGAAATATAGAAGTTATTGTAGCAGATAACATTGCTTTATTTAATAATGTAAACCTATTAATTATGAAATAAAGCATGAAGTAAATTACATTATGTTAGAGTTTGTTAGAGTTTTCAACTTTAAATCATTTATCTCAAATTGATTAGCAGCCAGCATTCATGTTATTATACAGTTGTCTATTTATACTAATAAATCGTCATTATTTATGAGGTTTTATTTTAATAGTCTAAGCGTCCACAAGTAATTAATATCTTACCATTTCACTTGAATTGTAATAATTTACCATATCAAATTATTTTTGATTTTGTTAATTTAGCTTCTTCATTATTTGCTTTGATTTTTATCAGGAATGTTTTTTAATTTCAATTATATAAAATTATCATTGTTCCATAATTTTAACTTTTTTATAAATTAATGTTAAACTCTAACAAACTCTTACAAATTCTAACAAAATTTAATAATTATAATTATCAAACTTTTACTTAATTATATTTATTAGTTTTAATTGTTTTAATATAAATATTGATAAACTCTAATAAACTATAATAAATTATAAAACTTTCTTAGATTTCTTTCTTCAATATAAATTTTTTTTATAATATTATATAAATTTGCTTAAGTTTACTATAATTAGAGTTTGCAAATTTCAAAAGCAAGTAGTAAATATGCCAATATTTATTAATTTTTAGTTCATTAATACTATAGAATCCTTCGTTACATTGTTATGAATTATACGAATATTTATAGAAACATACTTTAGAAACATTTATTCAACATTAGGTGGTGAAATTTCGCTCATTATTGAAACTTAAATTTTCGCCAAAATATAATCCATTGAGTTTAAATGATAAATGACTTGATGAAGTTTATACCTCACTAAATTTATGAAAAAAAAACATTAAAAATATAAAATTATAATATAGACTAATTTATTTATTTTTGGTCTACACAAGCTGTTAATTATAAAATAAAAAGTTATAAATATTTGATTTTTAATTTTGACGTTAAACAAATTAAGAGAAATTTTAAAATTCTTGAAACTGAAGAGATTTCTTTTTATTTCAAGTTAATCTTTTATATAGTAATTAAATTTTAATGAATTTAATTTACTTAGGATTAAAGAAATTTCTTTATATTTTTAATAGATAGTTTGAGTTAATTAAAAACATTTAATTTGTTAATTAATATATTTTAAATTACTGTAAAAAAAATATTGTTAGACTTTAAATCATAATTATTGATTGAAGAAATTATTAAGCGAATAGGAATATATAAAAAGTGATAATTTTTTGTAAAGGTTTATAGCCATAAATATTTAGAGCATTATTTTTGTTGAAAAATTCAAAAACTAAAGAATTCACAGATACTTATTGATGTGATAAGAAAAGTCATATTTAGTCATTAATATTTAGGAAAAATTATTTTTTCTCAAAAAGTAGAAAATTTAGGCATTTTTTTAATTTTTAATTAAATTGATTTGTTTAAAATTTCGCTCAAAACAAAGAAGTAGCTAAATAATCATAAATTTTTTAATTTCTAACATACTATCTTTTAAAAGATGATAATTTCAATAATTATTATATTTGAATAATATGTTGAATAATAAAATTATATTTATCTAGTAAAAAATGAGAAGAATACTTTAATATAATATTATTTTGTTAGAGTTTTTTGACAAAATAAATAATGGTAACTTATTGAGACTATGATTTTTATTATATTTAATGAATAAACTTACCTCAAACTCTCTTAAGATTTATATAATGGTATAATAAATTGAGCAATATGAATCATCATAATCTTCTGCTATATCATTAAGTTTCTATATTTTTTATCTTTTAAATATTTATAGAAGACTTTCTAGATTTCTTGATCATTTTGATAATAATTAACTTATTTAAAAAATTAAAGATAACTTTAAATGACTTTTAGAGTTAGAAGACTTTTCTACCTTTTAAATATAATATATAAGTAATTTTTAATTAATTATTCACAAGATCTAATTTTTACCAATTTAAGCTCGATGGGATTATGGGGTTTATCAAGCGATGGTCACGAGATCATGAATAACAAACAAGAGGACAATGACTTTGAGATTACTTTACTTGGAAGATGAGGAATAAATGAGTTTTATTTTAGTCTTAAAAGGATTTTTTTAATAAAATTATTGGGTTTTGACGTCAGGGCGTCCCAGGCATGATCGGCATGATCCGAACATCCTAAGGTCCCAGATGATGTCAGGACGTCCCAGCCTCGTCATGACATCCAAAGGTCGTTAAGACGTGCCAACTCATAAATACATTGAATAATAAAAAACCAAAATCCCCAAAACCACATGATAAGTTTTATGAGTGTTTTATTGATGAGAGGGTATTGTTTGGGACTGGATTCACTTTAGTAAGGAAGTATTATTATTACTCTAGATATGCATATATGAAAGTTTTATATGATCTATTTCTATAATCAACTTAAATTATCTCATGATTTTATATATGGTAAGGAATTTTTTTTACAAAAAGAAATGTTTGAGTGATTATTTTTTTGTATTATTTAAATTCTTGTAAGTTAAATTTTTAATGATTGTTTTAATGAAATTTAATGATTGAGTCATTTAGAAATTTGGCATTAATAATGCACAACTTTTTTTTGAAATTTTTAACGCAAAATATTTTCAAATTCAATTCAATAACTTTCATTTCTTATAGCTGCGTTTTTTATTAAAAAATCTTTATCTAACACAAAATAAAGTAAACTTAAGTAAAATTTAAATATAAAATATTCTAATTTATGGGCGGTTTAAGGTGATTGATAGTTACAATCTTAGAATATCTTAGTTCTAAAAGTAATATAAATAGATTTCAATCTTAAAAATTTGTATTAATATTTCTATAAATTCTTAGTTACCTTTTAATTATAAATATCTTATAGAAGTTCAACCCTCTAAAATAATGGAGAAAGTTTTGCTAAAATCTGTAACAAATTTCAGAGATGGATTTCCATATTTTTACCAATTAAATTCCATTAAATTATCACTAATCATGTCTTAATATAATTAGTACTGGTACTAAATCCTATTGATTTAATTAGTACTCCAATGTAATAGTATCTAAACTTAATTAGTTCCTAGTTATTATAATATGAAGTTTTAATTGATAAGTTTAAATTTAGTCCAAAGCCTAATTGGTATCATGTACTAAATACTAAAACTATATTAAAACAAAAGAATTTCAAAAAATGAAAAAATTGAGTCTCATGGAATTATAAGAAGAATTTTTATTAAAATTTAAATAGTTTAATTATATTATAACTAAGCAAAAATAAATGCGATTTTATTTAAATTTTTTTCCATTTACATTTCTTCATAACATTTATCCAGATGTAGTGATGGTAAAAATATAAAAGAATAAAAATCTCCACCATGAAAATAATAAATAATATTGAATCTAAATAAAATTAAAAATAATATAAATAAGTGACCCTAATCCTCAATAATACTCCTATCAATAAAAACGCATGTAAACTATTAAGGAGTTTTGGGGTCCTGATTATTTTAATATTAATGAGCTGTGACGTCATGATGTCACCTGAGACGTCCGGATCGTGGCTTGGACGCCCTGACGAGCCTGGGACGTTAAGAGGATCCTGGGAAGTGCAGGCGAAACTGGGATGTCCTGACGTCAACATCCAAATTAGTTAATATATATTAAAATCTATAGATTTTAAATTTTTTTAACTACATACAACCATTATAATTATTGTGCTGTGGACAGATTTACAGAGAAAATCTGAATATATATTTTCAAAATTGGGGAAATATATAAATTAATTAAGTTTTTAAAGCAATTCTTTATGCATATTTCTTATCAAATTAATATTTAGGTTTCAAGGATCAAAATTAAATGTCGGAAATTCACGTGAACACCATGAATGAAATAAATCCACTTAACTTAGTATATTGATTAAGAATACCATCATCACTCAAGTATGCTGTATGATCTACATCTCCATTTAATTATTGCTAGTCATTGTTATAATTTCTAATCATCTTTTTTATATAGAAGCTCCCAAAAAATTGGATTATAGTCATTAAGACTGCTCTGAAAACGTATATTTATTTAATTTTGTCACATCTTCAGAGATATCTGAGATATAAACGAAAGCATTGCTTTAATATATTTTAAGTTTAACCTTTTAAAATGCGTTTGCAAGGTACAGTGAAATAAGCAATCGAATTCAAGAGACATTTAATAAAATAAGTAAGCTAAACAAAAGCACTGAGTAAAAGTATAACAAACTATATCGGCAAATTTAATTTATCCGCTAATTTGGAAAAGATTAATCATACATTATTTTTTGTATTAAATATTATTTTTCAATGACAAATTAAATTGAAACTATTTTTATTTTATAAAATGTTTCAAAATGAGAAAATAAAATGAAAATGTAAAGATTAATTTTTCCTTAAAATATATCAGTGTTTAATTATATATTATTGTTTTTAAAATGAAAAATACAGAGAGATAATAGATTGCTTCATTTACAAAATTTTTGCTTATAGTGGTATAAAGAAGTATATTGTTAATTCAGTGACAATCATACAACGTAACTGGATAATAAAGGGTTGCTTCTATCAAAGTAAATGCTCTTTTAAGAATTTAATTGATAGATTTACATGTAAATATATAATTTTCAAAAGATTTTCTGATGGTTATAATTATAACAAACTTGAAGGCTGTGCTGTGATCATGTCTCCATGCCACTGATGTGTTTATGGGTCGAGATTTAATAGCACTGGTCAATTTTAAAGTCATTTAATAATTTATGACTAAAATAATGTATTTTCGAGTGATTGTCTATAGTCATGATCACTGCTTCTACAATCAAAACCCCAAAACCCTTTCAGTAGTTTGATTGAGTTTTTGATTGATAAAAGTAGACTATTAGTGCATACTTTATTAGGGTTTTAATAGGGTTTATGTAGGGGTTTAATGTTTAAATATTAGTATTTTAAGTGAGTATATGCGAGGTTTGGGGTCAGTTTATGACAGTGAGTATATAGATTTATTGTTTAAGTTGCGTTATGGATGCGATGATTATAGTGATCAACTCAGACCTATTCTAAATTACACATCTATTGCAAGACTGCTTCATAAATCTCCTGCTACTGTTAGGTCTCACTGTCTATTAGCATTGAATTTAAAGAGATAGCAGCTTAATTCTAAGCCTAAAAGACCTCTAAAATTCCTAGCAGCATCATACCGATTATCTTATTAATGATAAGACTCTTAAATACTGGGCTCACTTCTCTCTGGCCTAGAGAGCTGTGATGTTTCATCGCCAATTTCCTGAGCTTCATATCTCTGCTTAATCTATAGCGAACATATATAAAAAGAACGGAATATCTTACAAGACAGTCAATCGCATTAAGAGAGTGATTGACTTTAATGTTCCATTTTATAAGACTAATTTAAATTATATATTCGATTAAATGTAGAGGTCTCAAGAGCATAATATAAAGTTCATACACGCTGATGAAGCTGTATTTACATTCAATACCTTTTTAACAAGATTTTTGTACAAGAGGTTTAGTAATATAGAAGTATATGATTTAAAGGTTAAGGTTTAAACTCATGCTATTCTTGGTAGAATAAGTGAAGATAGTGGGCTCGAGACTTATGTTATTCAGCCTCGTTCTATAAAGACTGAATAATATATTAAATTGTTGCAATAACTCAGAGATAAGTACGCTGACTAAGAAATTATTCTATTCGTTGATAACTTGTCAGTTCATAAAACTAAAGACTCAAGGAAGGAATATGAAAGGCTAAATATAACACCTGTATTTAATGTTCCTTACAGCCCTTAGTTCAATGGAATTGAATTGTATTGGGGGTTATTGAAAAGTCATTATAATAAATTGCTGCTCTACCTACCATATGATGTATGATTTAAAGATAGAAAATCGATTTTATTAAGAGTGCTGCTAAGAGAGTCAGCGATTATAAAACTAAAGTATGAGCTAGAAAATGGAAATTTGTGTTTATAAATAAGTTTTAGATTTATGCGAATGAATAAGTACACATATTAAATTAACTCATAATGGGATATGGCTTGTCTTTCTTTTCTTCGTCTTAAGGCTAACATGGGCATATGTTTATTCTCTTAGTGCCAACTCTGCCTCTATGTTTATATCGTCTAGCTTTTATAAATCTTTGAAGAGTCTCTTACTCAATTCATGCTTTACTGAGATTTTCTCTCTCTGTTAAATTTGCTGCGCTCTTTCATCAAATAGATAGCAGTGCCAGGTTTTTCTATAAAATTAGAAGACTAAGCTTACTAGAGATTAATGGATGCTTCTGCAGTTCCTAGAGCCAATTGTCACTGATTTTAATTCCCTGCTTATCTTTTTCTTCAGGAGAGATGCTGTAGCGTTTCTTATGAGCTTCTTAAATAACTTCATTTAAGTACTCAGGTTTCAGAGTTGCAAGAAAATCAAAGAAGAGGTTTATCTCTGGCAACTTATTTAAGAGTTGCAGCTTTGATGGAAGGTAAAGAGCAATATATGGATCACTCATTGCATCATCATATTAATTTTTCACTGAAATTTCAGGATAGTTAAGAATTTCAGTCATGCTAAATGCATTAGACTTAAAAGCTTTTTTCTTTTCGCTCAGTAAGGCTTTTAAGAATGAGACTTTTGCTCCTTCCTTGGTCAGCAAGAACAATCCAACTATGGTTATTTATTAGTTTTAGTTTAAATTTTACCTTGCAAACCTAGTATCTATTAAGGTCCTCTTTACTTAAAAATTTTCCTATTAAATCTTGAGATTAAATTATCTTCATTGCATCATTCATAGACTTTATCTTGCTTCCTCTTTCTAGAAATGTTAATGAAATTTAAAATTATGGATATCCATTCTAAGTTTATTAAAATCTTACTGCTAAATAGGGAGGCCCTACTGGAGGTCAACCTTGATAAGATATGCGGATAAGCATTGAAAGACTTGCTCCAAGTTTCACAGATTGATTTCCATTTTTATCAAACTATCTCCATTTAATTGCTCCTAATAATTTTTAATTATTTTAGGAGGTCCTCCAAATTAAGTTCAAAGTTAATTTGGAGGACTTCCTAGAGAAACAAAACTTCTTTAGAGTATTTTTATTTACTAAAATGTATACAATTCTCATTAAATATGTCAACTTACAGTCTTTTATGGTTATTCATTTTCTTACCTCTCAGCTAATAAACTACCAGAGTGTCTTATACTCTATAAAACCCCGTTAGTCAATTAAGAATGAAGATTGGGGATTAAGAATAAATTATTATTGGCTTAAATTGTTAAATTTTTGGCTATTTATTAAAACCATTGGCTCGAATAATTGTCTCTATAAAGCAAACCAATCAGGGTGCGTGAATTTGTTTTTAGCCTAAATATAATTAATTTCAGCCAATTATAAGTTAAATTTAATTTTATTATTCTTAATCCCCAATCATCATTCTTAATTGACTAACGGGGTTTTATAATAATTTATCGCGGTAGATTTTATCATTATTATAATAAAATATATCAGCAAACTAAAATGAGCGCTAACCTTCTAAGAAGAGCAGCATTACTTGGGTAAAGTCAATAAAAACTATCATTCCAGCATCAACAAACAAGTAGAGACCAGAGACGCTTGTACTCAGTGGGAGCCTACTTATGACAACTTTGAACAGTATAGCTTTGAGATTTAAATATAAGTTAAGCAGGAGGTCATCATAGAAGGTGTGCAAATTGAGGAGGAGGTTAATCAACCCTCCATAGAGCATTAATAATTACCAGCCAAAGTTGACTATTAATGCAAAGAATGCAATAAAGTTTTCCCTTACAAGTCAACTTATAAGAGACACTTGAGAGATATTCATAACGATATGCCAAGGTTATATCTCAAGCATTAAAAGAAAGATGGGAAGTATGTCTGTGAGTTCTGTGAGAAATCATATTCTCATACAAGAGACCTGAAAGTTCACTTGAAGAAAAAGCATAATCAAAGTCTTGTCTTTATTCATGAACATACAGGGAATAGATTCCTCTAAAAAAGAAGATCAAGTAATCCTGCCGAGTCTCTTAGAGTTGAAGTA
>ARYC01005835.1:0-13657 GCA_000711775.1 Oxytricha trifallax | reverse complement strand
GTGAGGAATGGACGTCATGGTGAGGATGGACGTCTCGTGAGGATGGACATCAATACTTCTATTTTTATTATCAGAAGTATAAATTAATTATTAATACTAAATGCTACTAAAATATATATTTGATGTTGATAGAACCTTGTAAATTATCTAATATATCTTAGAAGTAAATTTCAATCAATTTATAATGTACTCTAAATTCTACTAATTTTTGCTCAATTGGGTTTTGGGGTTTATTTGACATAGAAAACAAAGAATAACAATTAAATAATGATCACCACCCTTAGAATATAAATGAAACTTAAATATAATAATAAACAACACTAAAAACTATAAATCATTAGCACTCTGAGAACAGTGATAGAAAATATTATTAATCCCAAGAATCAAGCGATAAAAAGTCTAGTTTTATTGGAGGAAACCCCAAGAAATCTAAAAATGGGAATTAAATCAGTAAGTTGTCTAATCTCTAAATATATTTTATTTAGCATTAATCCCATACTTATATAAATGTTCTAACAATTTTTGTTAATTTAATGATATTATGGCTTTAGTGCTATTATGGCCTATCATATCATGAATATTACTTACCTTTTATATTATATTTTACTAATTTTGATCAAGGAATTGAAAAGGAGAGAATTGGATCTGCGAGGAGTAAAAGAAAGCTATCAAAAAATTATACAGATTTCTCATCAATTGATGAAAAATAGGACTAAATACACAAAAATTATTTGACTCCCTAAACCTAAAACTCTAAGTATAATCAGCATCAGCCATAAGTGATAATTTTATAAAATTCATTGTGTAATGTTTAAAAAAAAGCTTCTTATAAGATTTTTATACTTGATAATAAATCACATATCATAAAATTCATTTCCAAATTTACAGATTAATAATAACATTGATATCACGAATAACATCACTTTTAATTAGTAGTAATATTTATTTACTAGATTTTTCATGTTAAAATTTTATTTTAACTTCAGGTGAGAGTCTTATAATACCAGTGAAATCATCAGTAAGTCGCTCCTCATCCCACCGCAGATCATTCTATCTGATATAAAAATTTTAAATTCACCCTTTTTCAATGTATCAGAAGATGGATAATTTTTAGATATTAAGATTACGAATCAGCCGACTGTTAAGACTAGTCGAAGGGGTTCAAATCGCAAATTTTCCAAAATGTTCATGGAGGATATGACTACTCCGAAGAGTAATTAGTAAAAGTTTCTTGAACCTATAAAAACAAACAATTTGGGAGTAGGAAATTTCTCGAAGTTCACACTATTTTAAAATGAGTGATTAAGAATGCTACTTTTATAATTTTTATCATCAAACTTTATCTAATTTGATAATAAAAAGTTTAAACCTAAAGATACTGAATTAGAGGAATTTGCCCCTTTAGACTATGGAAACCTCTCTGATTTCGATTTGGACTCCCTAGATCCTCTCGATAAACGCAATTGATCAAGGCCACCACCCCCTATTAATTTGAATTAGCTCTATGTTAGTGATATGCCACACCATACAAATCGCAGAAATTCTTAAAGAAGAAAAGAAGCTCACAGAATTTGGAAAATTAAAGCAGTCAAGAGAATAATCAGAGCTCTGATAAAGCTGTCATTTATAAATCAATGTTAAAACTTTTAATCTTACTATAAAAAATTAAAATTGGATTGTAAATTTATTGAATCAATCCCACAGACAATCTTCGTTAATAAATCAAAAGAGAAACTCAATCAAGGATTCTTAATATCCTCAAATAATTAAGTAAGATACAAGGAAAATGCTAATCCACATAGATCAATTAGATAACTATCAAACAAACATAGTAAATGATGGAATATCTCCATAATCAAGTGTGAGGGGTGGTCCACGTATTAATGACGATGACAATAATTTCCCAAATACCACAAGAAATCTATTGGGTGAATATTCACATGATAAACAAGCTGATACCTTGGATAAATTGATAGACCATCTATTCTAAACTGAGGAGAAACTTCTAAAAACAGATAAGGGAGAAACACCAGGAAATAGTAATAAAGTTTTTGAGTTTAATGTGTTCTAGGACAACTAGGATAATGATTAAAATTAAGTTTCTGTGGAAAGTCAAGATATTAATCATTAAAATTTTATGAAAAATACTCTTTTAACAATTTGTCAAATGTTTATTAAGTATTTTGATATCAAAGAGGACGAGAAAGCTGATCAAATAAAAGAGTAAAAAAATCAAAAAGCCTCTTCAACAGTAAGCTCAGTAATTAAAAGATCAGAATCAAAGCTATCCTCAGGCACTGATCGTAGTATTCATGAAAAATCACTTAAAAACCAAAGAGTTTTCGATAATATATGTGTGGATGACGCGGAAAGACTTCGAAGACTTAAGAAATACGATTATTTCATTATGCTACCAGATGACTCATTCAAAAAGAAATGGGATTTTATAATCACTGTGTAAGCATACTAGAATATATATTTTTTAAACACTTTAAATAGGAACTTATTGGTAACTGTGATTATGACACCGTATAGGATAGCATTCTATGACTTGGATGATATCACATGGATTGTTATTGATAGTGTGATTGATTTCTAGTCTGGAGTTGACATGATTTTGTGTTTTTTCATGGCTTATTATGATGTTGGAGAGGAATTAATTATTTGATTGATATAGAAAAATTCAATAATTAATTTATAATAATTATACTTGATTTATTGAAAATGAGGATATTGTAGATAATAGAAAGAAAATAGCAATATAATCCTTGAAAATTTCTTTTTAAAATTAAAAAAATGAATTTTATTTCTAAACAAAGAGTTAAAAGAGAGTTATGTTGTTATATGCAATATCTTTTAACTTTAATATAAATATTTTAATTAAAAGCTTAAAGCACATTATTTAAAATGAAATTTAAAAATATAATTAAATTAGTCTTTATTGACTGCTTTATGTATACTTTATATAATTAATTAAATATGTAATTTGTATATTAATTTTCCCAAAATTTAGATTTAATTATTAATATTTTGAGCAAATTTTTATATCAAATTAATAGCAAATTATAAATATTCGGGGTTTAAACGACTTATGTAAGTACCTGAATTATTTTATTATATAATGATTTGTAGTTAAAAAGTTGGTTCTTGGTAGACTTATTTTAAATTATTCCAATTTTACAAGCATTGAATACTGGTGATTTTAGTTCACTTGCTAGGATAGCTAGACTCCCAAAGCTTTATCGACTAGTTAAGGTGTTTAGGTAAGTTGGGAAATATATATTTCTAAGTTTATGATAAGTTAATACAAACTAAATAATTAAGTAAAATATGATCAGAATTTAATTATTCCAAAATGGATATGAAAATTATATTTAATTAATTCAAAATTAAAAGAGCCATTCAATTATTGTTTCTGATACTATTATTAGCAGGATTATTAATATTTTCTTGATTATTATTATTATTATTATTGAAATATTAATTATTATTAAAATTAAGCATATATTCATTTTTTAGATTGGAATTTAGATTTATATTAAAGCAAAAATTAATTCAATTAAAAATGATTAAAATTTGTAGGGTCATAATTAAATTCTTATTGTAAATTAAACTCCTAAATTTCTTTTCAATTTAACAGTTTATAGCTCCTTCTTTACTTTTTTTAAAAATAAAGATTTTTTATTTAATTTTTAAATCTTTTTATTCATTTTATGCAAATATTTTATGGAAAATCTATATTTTAATTTAATTAAGATAAAGCAATATCTTGGACAATCAGATGATTTTAAGGATTTTAATTACTGATAAGGTAGAATTTTTGAGAGTAGAGTAATAACTATGATTAAAAATATAAATGCAAAACTTAATGTTAAAAAATTCAAAGACAATGGTATCATATTTAGTTTCCAACAGACACGATCTCATTTCTAAGATTGTGACCATTGGCAAATATTTCAACCTTGAATCCACCAGGACAGAGACTTTCTGCAAGGGCATACTGTTCATCAGGCTTTTAAGATGCCTCTCAAATTAGAGCTGCAACAACACTTGGGACCTTAAAACCTTCCTTTCTTATCTTATATTCTCCCTTTCCAAAAATATATGCCTTTTCAAATGCGTGCCTTGTTGCGTAGCCATTTCTATATCTCACTTTTCCATTTTAAGTTGTTTTTCTCCATATAAATTCGTCAATAAAACTACAAATTAGATAATTAAAATAAATAAATAACTTACAGATATCCTAGTTTTAGCATTTCTGTCATAGCTGTTTACATTTTGCCATTTACGACCCACATAATTACAAAGCCATTTTTTTATAGTTCATTAAATGGGATTTCGAATATTTATCTGTCTGTTAGCATGTGGTATGATGGTTTGAACCCTTTTACTGCATTTTCATCAAAGTTGTTCCATGGTGGGTCAATAATGATCACATCAAAAAGTCTTCCTCCAAAAAGTTTCTGTACCCAAATCAATTCTCTCCAAACTTCCATGTGGGTTACGTCTACCACATAAGGAAATGATTTTTTATTATACAGTTTTTGCAAAATTTTTAGTGATTTTTTGTTTTTTGCTAAGTTTTGGTTCTTTCTATTTTGCTTATTCTATATTTTAGATTTGATGAATTGAACTTTAATTTCTCTTGATTAATTGAAATTTTAGTGATGAGGTCTCAGCCTTAAGATCTGCCTATGCTACTTTGATGCCTTTGTATCCTAAGGTTATTTTGCTCAACTAATTGAAAGAGACATATATTTGCATAGTAACATAGTATTCAGCTTTAATTCTTATATCGTCTTCGATTACAGGCATTTTAAATTTTTCTGGATTATCTTTAATTCTATTTTTGTCTTCTGAAACTTTTATATATGGATTGTACATATCACCAGGCTAACTTTAGTGTAAAAATTACATGATCTCTGGGGAGTGGTTAAACTTTTACAGGTATGGGTCAGTCTACAGATCATCGAGATACTATTGATATTTATTTTGTAAATATTATTTTATGAATTCTTCACTTGAGTTTTAATCGTCAACCTCAATTTTTAACTGTTCCTATTGAATTTGCTTATAATTTTAATTTTCTTCTTCATCTTTGATTTCTTCCTAAATCATATTCTCATCTTGATTCATCATCACTTAGATATTCTCTTGAATTATTTATTGTTCTACATTTTCTTGCATTTAATTGATAAAATTTGCTCTTGACATATAAAGGCTGTTGATAAGTTAAACTTGAAATTCTTAATTAAGCACTTTGAAATAGCCAGCAATTTCCTGATCAGTAATAAAGTCAAACTTAGTGTAGTCAATTCCTGTCTTGAAGACCATATATGATAAGTGATAAAATTATTAAATAGTTTCTAATACGGTTTCATTTGGAATTGAAATGTGATGGGTTTAATCATGACGTTTCTTATTTTTATAGCTTAAAAAGGCATTTTTAAATTTCTTGGCTGTATGACAGAGGAGGCAGAGAATGTTTGCTGAATGAAGAGGTCTTTTGTTTTTTTGTTTCTGCTCGATTAACTTCCTTTCTTAATCTTCTTGCATGGATTAATTTAAATTTAACTTAATTCTTTTGAGTGTTTCTTCGCTTAAATAGTCTTTTTTCTCCATTTAATTTCTCGAAGATTTGATTTGCTGGAAGCATGACTTCTATCTTTCAAATTACAATTTTGCCATTTCAATCAAAAGGTCTTAGTGCTTACTCTTGCTAAGAATTCTACTTATCTATGTAGTCCGATATATTATGTCTTGTATTATTTATCTTCTGTTCAGTAAACTTGTATTTAATTTATTCTTTTCTTACATATTCATTAATTCTCCCAAAAATTTTATAATTCAATATCCTTAACAATTTACCTTGTTAGCTTTTATTATACATTTTAGATTTTAATCTTCTCTCTATGCTAACCAGTCTATTCATTAAGGTCACAAAGCAGAAGTATTATATGTTTTTTGAAAAGTTGTTCTGTTGATTTCAAAACTTTAAAATCTTTTTGTCTCCTTCTCAATTTAGCTGTACCTTTTATAGATATTCTCAGAAGAATTAATCAACCAATTTTGTTGAAATTAGAGTTCATAAATGGCTTGAGACACTCATGATTTTAATGTGAATATCCCAAAAAGATTAGTCGCGGTAACTATAAGAATCCTATTCTAATTAACACGTAACTAAGTTATGTAAACGGGCTGAAGTTCAATGAAAAAGTAAAGAATTTCAAGGTCTTATAGCAGTTTTTTTATTTAATTTTGGTTTAGTATTTGATATTTGAATTAAAATTCACTGTTAAAGAAAATATGCTATCTCGGTGACTTTTATTATCATCTAGGATAGTTAGATCATAAAATATATGGCCCCAGATACAAAATTAAATTATAGTAGGTACTTTTACTAAGCGTCGTTGTTAAGTTTGAAGAATCATAGTATATTTATCGAAACAAAAAAGTTTTTGATAATAACTTTTAAGAGTTCTTTAGTTTAGGAGTTCAGGGCCAGTGTCTAAGTTTATCAAAATAATTATATGCGACCTCGCTAAGCTCTGCTGCATGACAATATTCCCAAGATTTTTCACAAGAATTTTTATTTGCATACAGTTAAAGTCTAAATTTCAATTTATTAGGTTTGTATATTTTTCATTGAAGGGACCTCAAAATCCTCAGTGCATTAATCAATATGAATAATAAATAGCAGAGATTTCTTTGAGAAAGTTTGAACTTCTAAAGAATTCTTTGATCCCAGTCTCAATATCAAAAAGTTAAATTCATTCCAATGTTGAGAAATCTATTTGTCTGCAGAATTGAGCTTATGCTTTTAATAGTAAAAGTCAACGTTGAGAATTTTCAAAGTTGTATAAGCGATATATTACTCAACAAGTAACTTAATAACGAAGTTTATGATTTATTCAATTTACATCGTAGTTTTACAATAACTTTACTTAAAGTTCCATTTCAAAACTTTAATAGGAGGGATATTCTTAATTTTATTATAAGTTGGATTGAGAAAATTATTACATGACTTAAAGTTAAGTTTTGTCAACCAAAACACTCACCATTTGATTCAACAAATTGATAAAATCTTTGAATAAATGTCCTTCGAATATTAGATCAGTTTATATAAAATTCTTTATTTTAAGTTTGTCTAATTCTACTTCTACTTGCAAAAAGATAGTCAAAAACAGACGGAAATCTACTATAAAAAAGCTTTTTTTTAGCACCATCCATAATTGTTTCCACGAATGATTTAAGTTAGCTCCCCCAGCAGTTTATGAACCTAATTCCTACTTTAATTTATCTATTAGAGTTCTTACTGAGACTATTATTCAAATTCATGAATTAACTGCTGCAAGTTGCCTTTTTTTTAAAAACGCAAATAGTTTCTCAACTGTAGCAAGGTCGAACTGGTAGGATCCCAAAAAGAAAGTTGATATTTTAGTAGTCCAAGCTTCTCTCTTAAGTAGTTGCTCCTATAGTAAGAAGAATTATCAAGCATGAGCACGTGATTGTCCCGCCATGATGAATTAAATTTCTCTAGAGCTTCAATTAATTGCAAAATAAAGAAGTAAACTCCAACGCTATTATTCTTTCCTTTAAAGAGCTAGAAGTACACTCTACCATCACTACATAGAGCTGCGATTAGCCCAATTTGTTAGTATCTCTTAGAATCAGTACAAAAAAGTTACTAAAACTTTAGAGCCCAAGCTATTTCATTTGACCTACTGAATTAGATCGAGCTTTCGTCAATATAAATAAGAACATTACCCAGTCCAAACAACCGAACATAGTGAATAGCTGCCTGAGCACGCTGATTGATACTGTCGGAAGCTATTGATCTCCCACTTATATAAGATACCTTCTTAGGCAATAGATTGAGTATATTCCTTAAGAACTTACGTATTTGTTGAGTTTGAACTTTTTACCTCGTTTATTTCTCTATATATATATCTGTATTAATACTGGCTTTATTAGCTTATTGTTCTCTTTGATAAATTTCATATTTAGTTGCTGAACTTACCAACTCAACCCATACCTTTTTAACTTGACTAAATCATATTTTCGATAAATGGCAAATTTGCCCAGATTCTTTGTAGTTCTAGCCTAATAAATTGACAAAGAGTATCGTCTCTTTAGACCATTCAGTGTCAGCATGTTTTGCTAAATCATTAAACTAGCTTTTTCCACATTAGCCCAGGTTTTAAATTTTAATTTCATTTTTCTCCAAGCTATTGGAAAGTTTTTTTGGAATTAAGTGTTTTCGTCAATGGATTAATTGTTAATTTAGGAGATTTATTTTCCCTTATTCTTAATGAATCGTTTAATCAAAGATGAAATTCGAACGTTTAAGCCTTTTGCAGCTACTTAAATGAATTCTTGAATCTTGGAAATTGTAGGAAACCTTCCCCAAAGCTTACTAATAGTATTCGCCATCTCTCCATAACATCTGGGTTGTTTTTTAGTCTTCTTCAATGCTTTATGATTGATCTTAAACATCTATTCTGGAATCAAAAATCTGAAAGTTGTACTGTCGCTGTTATAATTTTGCTTACTGATCAGCTTTAAGAGAATTCAAAGTTTTTGAGTCAAGATTAAAACAGCATAGTTCTCTCAATTAATGTTCTTAAATGTTGATGAATGTACAGTAAATCAATTTATAGTCAATTACGACTGTGTTATTGTCATTAATGTCATTTAAATCTCTCTCCAGATGTCCGCATCTTTCTTGAGCTCCAATGTAATGACGAAGATCACTCTATTTTAATCTCTCCATATTTAATATGATTAAACGTTAATAATTAATTAAAAGTTTTAAACATAAAATGATTATTTTATAAATAATTCCTTTTGTGGAAAAACTATTTCTTTCATGGCAAAGATGATTTACTTTTTCTAAGTCCAAGAATTATAACTTAAGCAATATTACTTCAACCTCGATGTAATTATTTTATAAATTTATTATTAAATAGGGAGGCATCGACCTTAACCATGAACTCATTAGTAAATGTTCATTAATTCAGGGAGAAGATTGGCAACAAGAAGGAGCTCTACGATTTCTTAGTCCAAGAATGTGGGGCTTATCTTCCCAAACTTCAATGCACAAAGGTGTACTTTCTTCGGTCTATCCTATATGGAGAAAAAGAGGTAAAATAATAATCATTTAAAAAACTATTAGCATTTAAAAAGGGCAGATGTGATTGTGGCTGCCGTTCCACAGATAGAAGGCTTGACAGTAGAGGACTTCCTTGAATATGCTTCATCAAAGCCATCCATTATGAGTTACCTACCCGATTAGAGCGATTGGCTCCATTTAGATAAACGCTGGATATGTGATATATTAATGTCAATAGACAAGGATAGGGTAAATTAGAAGGAGACTGATGCGAAGAGGAATAGAAGAGCAAAACAAGATCAAACCTAAGGATTATTAGTTCCAATGAGGCCGGAATTTGCAAAGGCATTGGAAGAATCATTGAGCTTCAGTGGTAAGAAATTTTTCTTTAACAAGTATATATAGTTCACAAAGGGAGATCAGCTTACCTAATGAAACCAACTGCAACCAGAAAAATAAGAGCATAAGAAATTGAAGAAGTTAAGAAGGAGTAGTAAAACTTGAGAGAGAGCAAGCAAAGATATCTAGAAGTCAATAAAAGAATAAGAAAAGATTTTGACCAGATTAACAATTAGCTTTAAGACTTAGGTCAGTACAATAACTTGGTCATGCAATTGATGGAGGCTGGGGTCATAGATGAGGACGGCAATCCCTTGGCAAATAGCTAAAATAATAGTTCCAGATGATCTGAGATTAAGCCTGAGATATGATTAATGAACTCAAACTTAACTTGTATTAAAAATCTTGATAAATAATCACGTATTAACGTCGATTGTGAATAATTAAAAATCATAAACTTTAATTCTTAATTCAACTAGTAATTTTAAGGATCAGCGAACTTCACTGGTTCAGAGAATTACTCTGCAACTTGTGACTTTAAGAGTTTTCTTTTGAGACTCTAGGGCTTTGCTTTGGTAGCCATGTTTTCATATCTTGCTTGGATTTTTAAGTTTCAGAGTCGCTGCTTATCTCAAGCTCATTAGGTTGGTCATCATTGGAATGCTCACCCTCTCTTAAAGACCGTTTCCCCAGAATCAATTTTTTATCCAAAGCTGATATCCTTTTATGGTTCATGCTTATCATACTTGTTCTAGGAATTAATTTGGTTTCATCAAAGGGAATGAACTAAGAAGAATCAAAGGGTTTGTTGGCAAAATTTTAGAATATTTATTTTGGCAGTTCATCAATGCTTTTAGTGCCATGCTTTTACTCCCCTTTTGAGTAGAATAATCTTCTAGCAGTCTTCACTACTTCACCATGTTATCTCTCTTTTTGTTAATGAGTCTTTGTTCTTATATCGCAGACATCATAAATGGCAGTGACAATAGGAGATGTAGAATCATAAAATCTTGTTTTATTTTACTTGTTCAAATGATGGGAATTTTAAGATTTTTCAGTCTGATTCTGCTGCATTTGTGAATTCTAGGCTATCTATGTATCGATTTAAACTAAGTTGTCGTTTTCTTAGAATAAGCCTTGATGAAGTTTTAGAAGTCTAAAGTGAGTTTCATTGTCTTTCTATTTTTATTTTAGTCTTACAAGTTATTCAATTGTGCTGGTGTTTCCTTGACAATAGACCAGATAGTGCCATTATCCTTTGTTATCAAGTCTCCCGACTCAACCAACTATTTGATCTTAAACTCGTCTATGAAATATGTCAGCCATGATTAAATAAAGACCACCATTCTTCTCGATTTCTTATAAAGTTTTGATATCAGTACCGCGACCTTAAGTCTCAGATAGCATAGAGACGCCAAATTTCCCATGTTTATCTCTAGTGCATTGACCACTCTCTAAAGTAACTTCAATTCTACATCCACGTTTTACTCCCCAGAAACAAAGGAGATTTTATTCTACTTTTTAAACCAATTTTCAATAATCTGGTAAGACGAGCTCGCTACAATTATAATTGGTACTAAACTTGAATGCTTTTGTATAATGTTTTCAAGCTTCTTAAAGTAATCCTAGGTGCTCGTGACCACAACTTCATCTACAAAGTGCTGCTTCTTATTACCACTTATCGAACTTATCACTGGAAAATCAATTTCCTCAGTTTAAAAAAATGTTTCTATTATTTACTTTTCTTTCATTCATAGTCTAGATCCTGTCATTGGTATAAGTTTTTTTTCTTTTAGTACATTTTTTATTAGGTTAAGCATGGTATGTACAGCCCCGTCAAACAGGATCCAATCATGCTCATCATTTATAATGGAAGACTAAGTAAGTAGGCTTTGAAATTGTGGATCTTCGCAAAAGGATTCGAAATCTTTTTGAGTAAGGTAATACAATCCACTTTTGTTCTCATACTCATTGACATTTACTCTTAAATTGAATTTTTAAATTAGCGACTCAAACTACCGTTCATCCCTTTGTATAAGATGATCATTCTTGCTGATAATGAAGACTGGACTATCATGTTAAATTTGCCAAATAGATGGCTGAGCAAGTTTTAAGCAATGTTTTACCGTTTCCCATTCCGAGATTGATGAAAAGCCTATTGTTGGATGACTCAAGTTTATAATTTAAGCAAAGCGTCTGGAGTGGCAGTAATTTAAATTATAGATATTTCTCAAATTATTTTTAATAATCTGAGATTTTAAAGGCAGTCTTATGGCCGGAGTTCACAAATCTTAACACTGATTGATCTTCTTCATTTCTCCCCAGAAATTGTGATAGGGCTAACTACTTTTTAATATTTTGTGAATTAATTTGCAGATTTGGGAAGTGAGAGCATTTAATCGAGATTTTAGGAGTTACCAAGCAAAAGGTCTTCTATCCACTTACTACAATCTTGATGCTTTTTATCTACCATTAAGTAGCAAATGTCTTACGCCATCTTTAATATATCTTCCAATTTTCTACACCATATGCAATTAGTCGAGGTTAGGAGCTAAGCGAGCTTCCTTAAAAAGCTAATGTACTAGCTTTGATTAAGAAAATCCCACTTATTATTGAATATTTCTCTCATCCCCATGAGAAACTTTTTCAATTAGTTTTCGTTTTAAGCTTAACTAAGGGAGCTGATTGCAATAATATACTAAACAACTTCGATAGGTACTCCTCTGATGAGGCCCAGACCATGATCCTCTTTCATCACTCTTATGAACGGTTTATTTAAGATAAAAAGGGTCCCTGAAAGAAGCCTGACTACTTGGAAATCTACTAATCATTGTTAGACAAGACTGGTCATCATCGAGACTACGCCAATGTTTTTGGAGTTGAGATTGTCCAATTCAACTGAGTACTCTACAAATTCCTGGATTTCGTTTACAAAGATAAAGCTAGCCAGGCCAAGAGATGTTAGAATATCTGGTCTAGTAGCAAGCAGGCCGGCCATCGATGATCTAATTAGCTCACTATCGATTGTGATAATCTCATTGTTATAAAAGAGTAGAGAAGCAACAAAGAGTCTTGTCTTTAACTGGATTGAATCTCGGATGCTGACACAGAGCTCGTGGCATATTCGGAAGAGTCCATCCAAATTTAAATTTGAGCAGGAATTTTTTAAATGCCTCAAAAAGTCAATAAGATTTAGCTATTTCTGACATGTATGGCCTCCAGGAACTTAAACCTGTCATCAGCTGGAAGAAACATAAACTCCCGTAAACAGTTGGCAGTTATTTCTCGTTGCAGAGTCTCTCCTAGATTTTCAGACTGAGGATTTTAATTAAGCTGATGAGTATTCTTAATGCTAATGTTGCCGTTTAAAAATGTTTCACTTGAGGGAAGGTCTCTTAGCCTCGATAGGTATTCAATCTGGCTTAAGCCACTAATACTCTTGGCTCTGTCGGACTGAGAGAACCTTTGCTGCTATTGATTCAGAATGAACTTACTTATGAATCGAGGGATGTCACTTGAGCCCAACAGGGGCTTAAATTCTTGAAGTTTGTGTACTTCGTTCATGTTATAATCATAATCTGGAAGTACTTCCTTAACACGATCGATCAGTTCAGGATATTGAGCACCTTAATATATTGAGGGTCTGCCTTTTTTACTCCCAAGCTATTTTGAGCTAGGAATATTGAATTCTATTCCATTGACTGACCTTTAATCGTTTCAATATATGTTGCTTTCGACTGTCTGGTGTAGCATCTCGAATGATTAAGGTAGTACATACTTAATATTGGACTAGTTGATATGAATTTCAGTCATGAAGTTAACCGTTATTTTTGAATAATTGAGATATTTTTTAAGAATTTGAATTTTAAATTTTAGAATACTAATCAAATCTTTTTAATGCTTAAATGCATACTTAATTCAAACTTAAAGTTCTTAAATACTTATTTAACCTTAAAACCCGCCTTCTATGAGGTAAAATCTTCTTATAGGGGCTGTATTAACACTTAACATATTTCAATGAACCCTGATTATTTCGATCGATTTCGCTTGTTAAAATTACCATTAGTTTAAATTTAGACTCCAATAACCTTGAGAGGGAAAATCTAATCTTTTGAATGTAATCCTATTAGCTTTGTTAGACATTTGTTAAATATTATAAAAATCTTAAATCCTCATAAAACCTCTAAAAATTCCCCAAACTCAAAT
>ARYC01005834.1:0-46021 GCA_000711775.1 Oxytricha trifallax | reverse complement strand
CTATTCGATAGCTTAGGGTATGGGCTACAACTTCTACCCTACTCATCTTCCATGAATCTCACACTCAAGGAAGTTATTGAGGGAAAAGTAAATTTTCGATGCTCTGACTTTTGACTTCAGTAACTCTCTAACCTAATTTCTATAAATTTTCATATAAATATTCTACTTTACTTATAGAATTGTCTATCAAAACATAATTCTAAATTTTTCAATATCTCTTCACCCAAGAGAGAAAACCTCTAAATCCTCTTTTTCGAACCCCCTCATAATCAAAAAGTTGTACTGTGGTGGAAAAAGGAGTATATCTTCGTTTAGAGTGATAGATAAGTGATGAGATCTGAGTTCTAACTTTGGAATGGTGTCCGGAGTTTGTGTCCGGAATTTGTGTCCATTTGGAAATGTGTCCATTTGACTAGAGGTGATGTTTGTTACAATGTAAAAAACATCAAAAATTGGTCGAGTACCTGCAAAGAAATGAAATTATCTCATGCAGCGATTTTTTTCATGACTTGATCTAGAAGGAATAATGTAGATCAAAACATGAGCTACATGTTCCATCCTACTCATAATTCATGGAAAAAATCACTCATAGAGATATTTCGATTTAATGAAAGTCAAAAAAAATTCATATGATTTCATGTATTTTAACGATAAAAATGCGTATGAATTTCCTGATGAAAGACTCAAAGAAGATAAAATGTAGACCTTGATTAAATGCACAAAAAACTTATTTTGACCAAGTCCTCAAGTAATTTGGTTGAAGAGATAAGAAAGGAAGAAGTTTGGGGCAGAGAAATATTTAAAATCGATTTATCTCGATGGGGTAAAATTTTTTGTGAATACAACAAGAATGAAGGTTAGTCGTTAAATTTTTCTCTACATCTTACACTTTTAAAACTTTTTCATAGCTATTTTGTATAGAGAGATATTAATTTTTCAGGAGTTAAAAATTTTAAAAGTTAAATTTAAAGGGTCTACAGTTAAGATATTATAAATCTAATTTGATTTATCGATGAGTCAAATTATTGGCTGTTAAAATATATCAAATTCAAATCAATATCAGTTAACGTACCTGAATAATCAAAAAATACTAAAAGTTGACATTTAATTTATATATTAATTTTATTTTATCAATTTTCCATTTTAAATCTATTTTGATAATTAATAATAACTTATATACATAAGATTAAAAATAAACAAATCATGAGAATGAAAAATCACATCATCATGATTAATAGAAAGTAGAATTTTAACCAAGAGATATAAATACTGAAAATATTGAGCCAACGATGCATAAAAAGTTATTCAAAGGAAATATTGCTAAATCCCTTTTATAATTATTAATAGTGTGTAAATTTTTTATCGACTAATTAACAGCAAATTGCAATATTTTATATTTTTTCAATATAATTGATTTAAATTGGTTAGCAATTTGCATAGTTGCTTTTATATATCAACTTTTAAAATAATTTAATTATTTGGGATTTATTGACGCAGTTCCATTATTTAAAAGATTTATATTCAGCTGGGCTTACCCTTTTGTAAAAGTAATTTTAAGAATTCTTTCACTTAAAATCATTTTAGGAATCCCATAAAAATGGCTTGAGTTATGAATAGTACGGTGACTTAAGAGAAAATGATAAAATTGAGACATAATAACTAAAGATCAGAAGGAGTTGGGATATTATTTATTTATAAGCAAATAAATTTATTTCATAATTAATTGATATGTATAAGACGACGAAAAGCTAAAACGCTCTTATTAAGGCAGTTCTTCATGCCTATAGATGTATGTCGTCATCAGATTCTTAAACTCTATTTTTAACATTTCTGACAAATTTTGTTATAATACTAATTTATTTGCTATAGATGACTATCTTTTCGCATTATTTCTCAATGTCATAGGGGGTGCTTGTGAATTTGCAGCGCCTTTCCTAATTAACTTAATAATCTCTTATATCGAGACGCCAGATGAAGAAGTTTATTGGGGTATTATATATGTCGCAGCATTAATCGTAACTCAAGCTATTAACTATTTGTTCTTTGAACATATCATTTATCAGAAGTTATGATTGGTGTCTAAAGTGTTATAAATAATTTATGTTTATTTTTATATATTTGGCTTTATTTAAATTTATAACTCCCTTGTCGTTTTAATCTATGAGAAGTTATTTTAAATATCGCCAGCGACTAACAAATAGTTCTCACAGGGTGAAATAGTAAACTTCATTTAAGTAGATGCTGAAGTGCTATTTATGATAAGTTTTGACATGCCTACTATGATTAAATTTCCAATTATTCTATTAACCTCCATAGGATTTTTGTTCTACTATTTGGGTCTGAGTTTCTTCGCTGGTATTGGTGTCATAGTTGTAGGGTTCGTAACAAACCTCATACTTGGCTTGATCAATGCCTCGCTATGGAAGGGGTTAATGACCAAGAAAGATAAAAGAATGAATGCAACAACTGAAACTCTATAAAGCATAAAGATGATCAAACTCTATGGGTGGAATGATACATTTTTGCAAAGAATCAATGAGAAGAGAGATAATGAGCTCAAAAGCTTGAGGAAAGCTTTCTTCTTTACTTGTCTAATTATAGCTTGCATGTACCTTTTTCCACAATTAATCTTATTCTTTATTAAACTGAGTAACATATTTTAATATCCTAGTTTATTAAGTCCTGTGGTATTTACTACTTACATTGGTTCAGGCCATAAAATAGATATCAAAACAACTTACACGATTATAATATTCTTCAACATGATAAAGGTAAATGAAATATAATGTTTTTACAAATCTTTAGGAACCTCTAAGATTTGTGCCAGAGTTCTTTGGTGAATTATTAATTATAGCAAATAATTAATATTAACTATTATTTATTTATAGTAGAGACCCTTGTGTCAATGAAAAGAGTGTAGAAATTCCTATAAAGTGATAATGTAAACACTACAATTATTAAACATTCCCAAGAAAATTAAAGTGAAAACTCTATTGTAATTAAAAACGGTAACTTTTCTTGGGGATTTCCTTTTAAGAAGGAAAAAGAAGATGAAGATGATAAATAATCTACAAGTTTTGAAGATTTAGATCAAGAAGTAAAAAAGTAAAAGAAGAAAAGTTTTAAGAAAAAAAGTAAAAAGAGCTAGAGCAAAGTTGATAATGATTAAACTTAGCTATTATTAGATTCACATTAACAAGAACAATCATTAATACTTGAGGAAGACAGAGAAATTGAAAAAAATCTAAAGAAGGGAGTTATAGAACAGGAATAGAATAAATCTTAAAAAGAGAAGAAAGAGGAAGAAGTTAAGGTATCAAAGAAAGTTTAAGATTTAATTACATTAAAGAACATAGATTTGTAAATTAGGAAGGGAGAATTTGTTACAATCATTGGAGAGTAAGATTTATCTTAATAGTTTTATTGTTTATAGTGTTGGTTCAGGCAAGAGTAGCTTACTCTCCGCACTAATAGGAGATATGCTTTATTTCGATTAAGAGACCATCCACAAATATGGGGGCTTAGAAGGTGAAATAAATGAGTAACTGTTAAATCAAATGAAGTATGATGTTCTTACTAAACTTAGATTTATAGAATATCATTTAAATTTGACTGAGCAAACTAAGTTTAAGGATCACTAAGATCCCCCTATAATTATCGAAGGATCCACTTCCTATGTTTAACAATAACCCTGGATCTAAAACATGACAATAAGAGACAATATTCTTTTTGGTATACCATATGATGAACAAAAGTATAGAGAAGTTATAAAAGATTGCGAATTAGAAAGAGATCTAGAAATCTTACCTGCTGGAGACTATACTGAGATCGGAGAAAAAGGTATAAATTTATCAGGAGGTCAAAAAGCAAGAGTATCTCTTGCAAGAGCAGTTTATCAAAACAAAGAAATAGTGCTGATGGACGATCCAATTTCTGCACTGGATGCTAATGTGAGAAAACAGATCTTTTAAAATGTCATCATGAAACAGTTCTTGGGCAAAACAAGAATACTGGTAACTCATGCAATTGACTTTCTTAAAATGACTGACAGAATCATAATTATGAAAAACGGAGAGATAGTAGCTATGGGGTCGTATCAAGAATTAGAGAATAATGAACATTTAATTGAGACAATTAAAATTCATTAAAAGAACACGTAAAACTAAAATGAAGAAAACAAATAGAATGAACTTGAGAATGCAATAATAGACAGATCCTTAATGGATTCAGAGATTGCTTATAATCCCAGAGCAAATATTTAAACTATAATAACAGATGATAATAGGTAGACTTTAATGAGTTAACAACCCTAATTCTAATCTCATATAGAAATTTAACATGAAGATCATTCACAAAATAAATAATTTTAAGAAGTAAAAGTTTCTGATGAGGAGAAACTAAAAAGAATTAAAGAGGGTAAAATATTAGAAGACGAAGAAAAAGAAGTCATCAGAGTTGAACCATAATCTTACAAGCTTTTGCTTGAATTGGCAGGAGGATGGAAACTACTCACTTTAGTTAATGTAGCAATGATTTTATTTGTTGGCTCTCAAATTTATGCTGATTATTTGCTTGGTTAGTGGTCTGACAGTCTAGGAAAAGATGAAGACAATTTCTACTTTTACACTTACATGATCTTTGGAATGAGCATATTGTAAGGTTTAATGGCATTCGTTAGAACTTTAAGCATGCAATTTTTCTCTTTAGCAGCATCAAGATCCCTACATTAGAAGATGATTGCTAGAATCCTCAAGGCTCCGATAAACTTATTTTTCGATGTCACACCTATAGGTAGAATTCTTAACAGATTCTCTAAAGACTTAACTGTCGTAGATACTGAAATAGCATTTACTATGAGTACTGCTGTAGTATGCTTTTATGGGGTAATAGGAACTTTAATTGTGGCATCAGTTGCTGTTTATTGGATCATTATTCCCATACCGTTTATTCTATACATTCTCTACAAGATATAAATTAAAAACTTAGATTATTGCCTATTATTAATTTGAATTTCTTTAATATTCGTGTTTTCATTGAATGGATATCGTGAGACTTCAAGAATAGAAAGTGTCACAAAAAGTCCATTAATAAGTTTCCTTAGTGAAACTGTGGCTGGCATATCAACTATAGCATTAGCTATATTTTTTTAATGAAAACAATTTAATTGTATTAGATCATTCCAAATCAGAGAAGACTTTGTGAAAAGAAACTATTAACTTCTAAATAAGAACATTCTCGCAAATTAAATTGCAGTTGCTCTTGGAGCTTGGATATCTATTAGATTAGACATAGTTTCTATATTGTTCATGGCTCTTGCTTGTTCATTTTGTATAATTTTTAAAGAGCAAAGTAACCCCGTGATGCTTGGCATGCTTTTGACTTATATTTTGAATTTAACTGATTCTCTTCTGTACTTACTCTACCTAGTTGGACAATCCGAAAGGAAAATGGTATCAGTGCAGAGATGCTTCAAGATACTGGAGTAAGATAATAATTCAACATTGAATAATGACTTTTTTAAATATATAGGGTCCCATAAGAGAACTTCGTAAATGAAGATAATACGAAGAAATTTAAGGAGATAAATAAAGATTGGCCCAGGACAAGCTAGATTGAATTTAAAGATGTCGTTCTACGGTACAGGCCGACTACTGAAGTAGTTTTGAATAAACTTTCATTCACAGTTAAACCTGGTGAGAAAATTGGAGTGGTGGGAAGAACTGGTGCTGGTAAATCAACAGTCTCCCTTGCATTCAAACGAAAATATATTAAAATCAAATGAATTTTTAATTAATTGAATTGAAGTGAATACTTTTTTATAAAATCAGCAGTTATTGCAGTCCCTTTATAATTTTTCCCAATTAAACTCCCAATAAAATGAAAGTGTGATCCTTTCCCTAATTGGGCATCTTAATTATATTTTAAAGATATAATAATTTGAATAAACATTTAGCAAAGCTCAATTAATAACATTAAATAATTCTAGTAAATTAATTTAATATGATTGACAAGAATAGTGGAATTAGTTTAAGGCTAAATATTGATAGATGGTTTAGACATTAAAGATGTGCCACTAGATTACCTAAGGCAGAAAATTACAATTATCCCTCAAGACCCCACTATGTTTAATGAAACTTTGAGATTTAATTTAGATCCAATGAATGAAAATACTGATGAAAGGATAATGCAAGTGCTTAGTGAAGCAAATTTGGACACTCTAGTGTCAAGAGACAAGAATGGATTAAAAATGCGAATTACTGAGAATGGTGGAAACTTAAGCAGTGGAGAGAAGCAACTTATCTGTATTTGTAGAGCCATCTTAAGAAAGAATAAAATCGTGCTGTTTGATGAAGCCACTGCAAATATCGACATAGTCACTGAATAGAGCATTCAGAAACTTATTAACTTAGAATTCAAGGATGCTGCAGTTATCACTATAGCTCATAGATTAAACACAATCATCAAATCTGACAGAGTTCTTGTATTATCATTTGGATAACTATTAGAGTATGATACTCCATAAAACCTTATGAATGATGAAAGTACAGAGTTTTACAAGCTGTTGCAAGAGCTTAAGAAAGAAGAGCAAGAAAATCATAAATGATTATTATTAACTTATTATTTTTAAGTATTAATTAAGTGTAGACACTTTCTGATTTCTAAATGCTATAAAGCTTGAAAAACAGACAATTTGGATTCTAAATTTAATCTGATAATCATTTGAATTTTATTGATATTCTTTCTTCTGTTTTCTTAACACCCATTGATCTATCTTTGTCCCATTAATATCCGTTGTCTAGGAGTTTCTGAATTTTATTGTTTATAATAAATAGTTAAAGCTTTAATTAATTTATTTATTATTTTGCTATAATGCTGCTTTATTTTCAAAACTGGTATTATAAGACTTTCTTTCTTGACTTTACTTTCTAATAAATTATTTCGTCTTTTCTTATAATGTTGGCTGTTTAAACGAATTTACCATATTTTTAATAACAACCGGGGATCTTGTATAATATTTTTAACTTATAATAAAATCTTATCAAATCTAAGAAATGTTTTTAGGTTTACCAGCTGAAAGTCTCTTGAAATTATTTTCTCTCACTTCTTAATGGATATTCATTCTTTCAATTTTATTGGATAAGTTCAAGTTTACTTATAATTACTCTTCTTAAAGTGAAGGGCGAGCTGACCCTATTCTTTGCTGCTTCTAAATTTTTATCTCAGCTTAACGTTTCCTGTCCTCAATAATATCCCAAATAATGGATGATTTAATTAGTTTCTTTTCAAATAAAACGATTGTGGGAGGTGGAAAGTAGTAGTCGTCATTGAACTTTATTCCATGAAAATCTTTTGCAACTTTGTTCATTTTCATGCCAATTTGTTTAAAGAATTCTGTAAGTGGCTCTATTAAGTCTGCATCAAATTCGAAGTCATTGTGATCCATTTAAGGGGGCAAAACTAATTTACAATACTATGAGCTCACTGCATTATCATGAAGCTCCTGTGAATGTTGATAAGGTATTAGTTTGTCTTTTTGACCGTGAATTATTAAAGTTGGGCATCTCACATCCTTTATGATGTCAATATTTCTAAAACGATCAGCTATAGCTTTTGAAAGAAGCCATCCGACAAGATCTCTAGCAGTGTCTCTTATAGATTTAAAAGGGGACATCAAAATTAAACTTGCTGGTTCCCTTTGCTTAGCGACGTGACAAGCTGCGCTTGACCCAATTGATCTCCCAAATATTATTATGTCTGATTATGCCACCCCTAATTCATAAATTAGGTGATCATAGAGATATAGGGCGTCTTCAAGCATCTGATCTGAATCTGGAGATCCATGATAAAGACCGTAACCTGGATACTCCATTTAATTAATAAACTATTTTTTGAACCTATGCTTTAAACACAATAAAAATTTTAATTGCCAAAACGCTAAGCTATAATTACATTTGGAATAGAAAATATTACCTTCAAGCAGTTTTTTAGTTCTTGTAATACATCAAAGGCAATGCCAACGTCCTCAGCATTCCCATGAAAAAAAAGTAGTATTTTTGTTTCATTTTCATGTGGTAAGTATAGACATGGAATGCTCTCTGCTAAATTGTTTTTTATTAGTCTTTGGAATATATACTAAATCCTTAAACAGCTTTTCTGTAGTGTAGGAACAATTAGGGGCAGGAAATTTTATTTTGTTCAATAGCATTTTCTAAGTTATAAATTGGTTAAAATTTTATTTTTTTAAAAAAGAGATATTTTTGAGTAATACTTGCTCTAAAGGTTATCAATAATTATAATTTAATTTATTAATTCACTAAATTTTATATATTATACGTATAGCTATTGAAAAGTTAATTTATATAATACACTTAAACTTTGATCTATTAAAGCACTGTCTCATTCGAGTATCTATTTATTCTTAATCTTGCTTCTTTACCTTTATCTTTTTAACCTCCATAGATTTAAGAGACCTTTCGTTTATGTTAAGTGCATCCATAAGCAAAGATCTTTGGTCTAACATTTCTGGCTCTTTATCCTCATCATCTAAAGTCTCAAAAATTTTCTCACTCTGTTGAAACATCTCTCTTGCTTTCTCTGATTGACCGTTATTATAGAGAGTAATTGCATAATTTAGGTAAATTGTGCAATCATTATTGTCCATTTATAAAGCCTTTTGAAAGGCTCCGCATGAGTTTTCGAAATCTTTTAGTTTATTTAAAGTGATAGCTAGATACATATAACTGGTAGAAAAATCAGGTTTTAGATTTATGGCAGCACTGAAATAGTGAAAAGCTGAAGCATATTGCTCAGTGTTCAAGTGAACTAGTCCTAAATTATATGCAGCAATCCATTAAAATGGATCTAAGTACAGAGCGCGCTTAAGACATGCAATTGAAGCTACATATTTTTACTTGCCAAAGAAGCACATCCCAATATTGTTCCACAACTCTGCTGAATCAGGATTGTGAACAGCTGCTATTCTATACTTCAAAAGAGCAGCATCGTGATCACTCTTGTCTTGGATATAATAGTAAGTTATGAAATAAAGTATAAAACAGTAATAATTGTAATTGATCCTGCTGCAAGAATTGATTTGGTGCTTCTAGGATCAATCAAATTTTAAATTTTTATTTTATTTTTAAGGTGTTATTATGAAAAATAATAAATTCTATATTAATTTTGTTGATTGTCAAGCTGTTCCCTAGAAACTGGAAAGCCTAGAAATTCTCTCCTAACCTAATATAAAGCAAGCCAATTGTAGTAAGCAATTCTGAATTTTCTGGGGATTATTCAAGACCTTCTAAATACACTTCAATTGCACTTTTATAGTCTTACTATGCAGCATAAGTTTTTCCTAGCTCCATGTATGTCTAGTCATGCCTATTAATTTCATTTGCTTACTGGAAACATTGTATTGCTTAATCATAAATTCTTAAATATTTATAGCTAAGTCCTTTGTAGTAAAACACTTCCCAATCTTGATTATCTAAATTAAGGCATTCATCGAAAACTTCTATAGCTGCCTTATGTCTACCAAGCAAATATAGCGATCTTCCAAATTGTTTAAGGTAGTCAATATTAGTTGGGTTAAGCAAATGACACTTCTTGAATAATTCTAAACTTTCATGAATATTGCCCTTAATTCTTAAGATCAAAGCCTTAACATAGAGAGCATATTCGGACTTCTCTTGAGATTCATTAAGTTAATCATCTATAAGCTTCAAGCAATCGTCATATTGCTATTTTATGAAGAGAACATGAATATACCAATTGATTTTTTCACGTTTGTTAATAGGCTAATTAGAAAAGTTAGGTTTTTTCATTTAGATAGATGAGGGCATTTTCATAGTGAGATTAGAGTCTGCTGATTCCATTTTAAATTTTTATATATCGACACATTACTTTTCAAATATTTATTAATTAATTCCGATTAAAATAGGGTATATTATGCAGAAACTTTTTAAGTCATTTTTAGTTATTTTTTGTATTTATCACCCAAAATATATAAACAATTTCATTTCCATTAAAAAAAAAACTTTAAAAGCAATTATCTATGGTAGAATCATATTCTAGTACATGTTCAAAAAACTCATAGACAGCTTCAAGGAACAATCAATAATAGAGCTAAGATTGTGGTCAAAATTTAAGTGGTGGTCCTTCCTTGAAATAACTAAGAAAATCCCCCTATGAAATCATGTAATTTTAGAAGGAATGGGATGTTGGCAAAGATTATGAAGTAAAGAAGTAAATTGGATAGGGAAGCTATGGAAATGTCAGTGAGGCTATTCACAAGGAAACTGGTTAAAAAGTGGCTATTAAGAAATTGCTCAATCTCTTTTAGGATGAAGTTGACACTAAAAGATTACTAAGAGAGATCTAAATTCTGAGAAGACTAAAAAATGACAATATTATAAAGCTATATGATATTATTGAGCCTAGTGATCCAAAACGGTTTAACACCTTATTTTTAGTTTTAGAATATGCCTAGTCAGACCTTAAGAAAATGCTAAAATCAACAATGTTTCTTACAGAATTGCACATATAGACAATTATGTATAACTTGCTTATTGGCTTGAAATTTATGCATGAAGCAAAAATTATTCATAGAGATATAAAGCCTGGCAACATACTTATTAATAAAGATTGCTCTATAAAAATTTGCGATTTTGGTTTATCAAGATCAATCCACGACATTATTTCTACTAAATCTCTAATTCAAGAAAGTCTAAAAACAGATAAAAATCTTTAAGAATTTTTTAGTCAAAAAATACAAAAGATTTAGAGCTAAACAAGCGTTAACAAATAACTTGCAAATCTTGAACCTCTTCCTTTTATTACTCAATCAAGTTCAAATCAAACATAATTTTCATAAAATATTGATACTTAAAGTTAAAATGCAATGTAAATTGATCCAAAGACACCAATTCACGATGATGATTATATGAATTTTGAGGGTTAATCCCCTCAAACACCAACTAAAATATATGTTGATTAGGCATTCGCTTTTCAAATAAAATGCAGGGAAAAACGCAAAGACCTTTGTAGTCTGCTTACTGAGACAAGAGACGTTAGGAAAAATATGAAAAGGCAACTTACTGGGCACGTAGTTACAAGATGGTATAGAGCTCCTGAACTTATTTTACTTGAAAAGGATTATGGAGAAGCTATAGATGTATGGGCAATTGGGTGTATATTTGCAGAATTACTGACAATGATGAAGGAAAATGTACCTGTTTAGGCCGACAGAAAACCACTGTTTCCAGGTAAATCTTGCTTTCCACTATCTCCAGATAAAAATCCTGGACCAGTCAAATTAAATTCCAAAGGGTTCAAAATTAATGATGGAGACTAACTCAATTCTACAAAAATAATCATTATAAATGGAAGATCAATTATTAATTGTATTAAATGTTATCTTTGATGTTATTGGAACGCCCTCAGAAGAGGACCTGGCATTTGTCACTGATTAGAAAGCTTTAGATTACCTTTAATCTTTCTAGGAAAAGCCTATGACAGATCTATAAAAATTGTTTCCAGGTGTAGGAGAATTAGCAATCGATTTCCTTCATATAATTAAAATTTATGATTATTGAAACAATAAACTATCAATAATTATAAGATGCTGGTATTCAATCCATTCCTAAGACCTTCAATTCAATAATGTATTGAACATCCCTACCTTGATAAACTTAACACATATTACAGTTAAGATTTGTAAAGGTAAAAAAGAGAAGGTTAAGAACATTTACAATACTTAGAATAAAATGGGCATAATAACTTATTCGAGTTTGAAAATGAATAAAATTTGTCATTCGAAAGATTAAGGACGCTGTTTATGGAGGAAGTTTAAGTTTTTAAAACCTAGAAGGAGTAAGGGAAAAGTTTCCTTTAAAGAGTAAATTGTGGTGATAATGGTTCAGGCAAATAGGATTAAGTATGAATTAAAAAGTTCAATATCAATCAAATTTTTATCTCTTAATGATATTTTTTTAAGAGTTCTTATATAAAGATAATGAAATTAATGTTAAATTTCAAGTAACAATTCATAATTTAAGTTCTTTAACACTTTTAACTTCTGTAGCTTTTATTATAATTTTCTTAAATAATTCTCTCTTTGGAATGAATTTAAAGACAGGTGGCTCATTTATATAGTAAACTACTTTTTCAATGACATTTTTGGATTACGAATTTGATAAAGCCTTAGATTTAGTAGTATTTTGATTTCCAGGTGGTTAAGATTTAGACCTTTAATTTGAAGCAGACATACTTGGCTTCGAGCTATTCTTAGAATCAATTACAGATTTTTTTACCTGTGCAGTACTTTATTACTGAGACTATTTTTAGTGCTACTGATTAATATGAGCAGTTGGGGCAGTTTCTTTATCAAAGTCAATGCCATGAAATAATAGAGATTCATAGGCAAATAATCTATCCTTTTTCTTTATAATCCTCATAATCATTTACTCTCTCTATTTTTAGAATTCTGGGATATCTGATGTATAATGAGTATGCAATCTCCATTCAGCAAATGTTAATTGATACTTTATTTTACATCTCTCTAAATAAGCTTAAATCATAGCTTCTTTGATATCATCAGCAAGTAGATTTAGCTTTTTCATCAAACCAGCTTTCTTTTTGTTTTTCTTAAGAATTAAATCTTTTATAATGAACTATTTTTCTCGCTCCCATATTTCACTCATTACTTGACATCTATTCTTATATGAATTTAATAAATCCCTAAATTTCTCTTAAATGTATACCATTTTATTATGAAATTTTCTAAACTGTTATTTAAGGGAAAAGATTTCACCTGTTTCTTTCAAGAACCTCTTCACAATGTTTTTAGATTTGTCTTCGGCTACATCATTAATCATGCAAGTACCAAAGGAAAACGCATCCATTATACGCTTTTAGGTTCGAGCTACTCTTCCAGGTGCTATTCTTCCCGCATACTTTCTAAAAAGCCAAGCTACTCTTCGTACAGTGTAATTCTTCTTATTCTCTACAATTACTTCATGTCGCCTTTACGCATAAATAGCAAATATGTCCTTAATAACAATTTGAGTCATCATGAGTTTTGCCCATCTTTTTTTGAAGTTCCTTTGCTTTTTAAGATCCTTCACAACTCCTTCATACTATTTTCTTTTTTCTTTAATAAATTCCCATTTGTGCAATAAGAAATACTTTTTCTTAATATTTTACTATTCAATATCCTTTTGCCTTTATTTTGCCAAGATCAATCTATCAAATTACTCTTAGTTTTTCTTATGTCTTTCGTTCTATGCATGCTCCCAATTCGAAATATCTCTTACATTTTTAGTCATGAAATCACCTGTGATCTAATTCCATTTGTCCTTAACTATAAGATGATTTTATATGATCGATAATTCTTACTTAATTGGAAAGCATCAATTTCTTCAGCATCTTCTCTCAAATCTTATCTGGACTGTCCATTTTTCTAGACTTAATCGATATCGTCTTCATGTAACTTTTTTCTTGATCTTTGAGTTTCTTCTGCAAAAGTGAAGCAAATATTCATGGAACATCCAGTTAGCGAAAAAAGACTGAAGTAAATCCAATCATGAGTGAATTTCTCTTTATTTGGAGCAGAGAAGAATGATGGCTTCCCAACCTTTAGACAATTATTTATAATATAGTTATGGAATCAAAGGAGCTAATTGAGAATAATCGAGACATATCCTTTGCAGTAATCTAATCACTCATCTAATTATTCCTGGCATTGCAAATTTTATGTGGCGCCATCAATATTTTGCTTTTAACTTACCTATTAGAGGTATGGTCCATTGATTTTCGTAAAAGCTAACCAACCAACCCCTTTATAACTTAAATATTATTACCTAATTTATGAATTTTTAATTGTCAGTTTCATTAGGTTCCTTGCTTGTAATTGACATGTACATTTTGATGTCCTATTTTTTGCCTTTCATTAATTCATTTTCTTTTAGGTTTATCAATATTTTGACTGGAGACAATTAGCCTTTGCAATGAACTTTGAAGTACATTAGACTTTGCTCCACAATCTCGAGGTCAACAGTCCTCTTTGAGTTTACAAGAGTGTGACAAGAGTCCTCAGCAGTTACAATTCTCTAAATTTAATAAGTCAAACTTTTTATATCTCTATTAGCTTTTTGGATCAACTCTCTGCAATTTATGTTCTCAATATTTCTATAGGGCTCGTCTCGATCTCTAAAAAAAGATTAAAAAAAGAATTAGTATTACTATTTAGCTTTCTCTAATTCATTAAGCCTTTAAATAGCATCTTCAATTTCAGTGTTTTCATGACATGTAAAGGAGCTTATGCTTTTCTTAGCTTCTCGTCTTTGTTAATGAATTTTGAGTTATATATCAATACTACTATTTCCATCAAACCCAGAATATTTCATAGATTATGATCCAAAAGCATCACTTTAGTTATTGAACCAATTACCATTCGAAGCTTTCATTCCGTTCTTTTATATGAAGTTCTGTCCATTTCCATCATGCTACCTTTGAACTGCAGTCATAGGCCGGCTTCTGCTAACTGATAGATTTTTCCTTTATTTTAAATCGGGTATTACTTTCAAAGGAGATCCAATAAAACTCATTTATTAGATCTGCATGCTGTTATTATGATGTCTAGATCTCGAACCAACCTAGGAGTTGGACTATAATTTTCTGCTTTCACTATTTGATACTGCAGTACTCGGTCTTGCATTTCTTAAAATTTTAGCAGAGAATTACTGCTTATTTTTGAAAGCTACATCAGGGGATAATTACTGATTAGGTGAGTAATTTTGTTTCACTTATATTTTGAAATCATTCTAAGTGAAGGATTAGTAACCATCTCGTTACCTCAGTATTCTTTATTTTGACAGTAAAGTTGGCTTTCCACTTTAAGGTCTTGATCTCATGCTAGATTAAATCTATGAGCTTTGTTACGAGTATTTTAAATAATAAATATAAACGATATGGTACTATATAGATCAACTTTTATAATTTGATGATTGCTAATTAAGCATATTTACTTTTCTCTCTTGAATCTATAGCAAATCTTAAGTTCTACTGACTGAAGCTGCTCCCAATCTATTGTTACTAGACTGACTCTAATTATTAATAGATTTTGGTTGTTAAATATCCCCATATAAACTGTTTATTTATTATGAATAGGCATTTATTGTTGGCTTTATAGCCTTTGAGAGAGATCTCCTATGTTTTATTGAAGACATTAAATGAAATTATTTCAGATTATAATCAAAATAATTTGGATTTAAAGCAAATAAAATAAATACTATCAAACTTGTTTTACTTTAAAGTGCTTAGAATGATAGGAGAAAATGTGTAAAGCATTTAATTCAATAAAAATTATAAAATTAATTGAAAATTATATAAAATAGGAAATATATAATAGTTTTCATGGAGTAAAATAGCTTGCTTAACATTACTGTTAACCCCAATTAACCTGGATAAAATAGATCTCAAACTTCTGTACTTCTACAAAGTGATACATAAAAATATTTATATATAAATTTTGTTAATTTTAATAATATGATACAACTTAAACAAGCTAGAAGCATTTGATTTCAATTGAAGACTTTAACTTATATGAACAAAATGAAGTGATAAACTCACCAAAAAGTTTGTATGCTTGCAGATTAGAGGGAATATTCCCAAAAGAATTACTATATAAGTAAGTTTAACTAGAGCGGTTTCTATTTGGTTTTCAAATATTTTTCCATAATCTATGCCATTATAATAAGAAGCATATTAATTGAATTTCGTTAGGCCACTGAACAAATATGAAGATAAAAAGAAAAGATTACCACCTGAAGTTGTAAAAATGAGACATGATTTCTTTGAGAATAAGCGTTTAGAAATGATTAATGTTGTAAAACGATCCAGGTAGAAAATCATTGATGATTTAAGGTAACCTAGCTCATTAAAGCAGTAAGTACATTACTTTAATTTAAATCAATTTGTAGACATAGAATGGGGTCAGTTTCAAAGTTTATAACTGGAAATACATTTGAAAATATTGGTGGGTCTGGTTAGAGCAAAATATTTGGTAATTTAGGACTTAATACTAAAATTGGATTAGCTACAAGTAGGAGTCAAGCAGATATTCTTAAATTTGATTTATTTTTTTAAACATTGTAATAGATATTTCAGCAATGTCTCGAATGGGATCGGTTTCATAAATCGATTAAGCAGTACAAAGAGATAGAGAATTGTTTTAAAAGTAGATGGAAGTCGCAGAAAAAACTAAATAAAAAGAAGCCAAGATGATTGAAAAGATTATTCGAAATGAGGAGGCTAAAAATTAAAAAATTGAAGAGAACTAAAGAAAGTATGAGGATTTAACTTTCAGAGAAAAAATGAGAAACAGAAGCATTTAAAGGCATTTGAAGGAAGAGGCAGAAAGAAAGTAGCAAGAAGAAATGAATTGAACAAGAGACGAAGCTTTGAAAGAGAAGTATGAAAAGAAAGAATAATGGAAAAAGTTTCTTGATAAACTAAGGCACTAATCTGAAGAAGATAAATTGTAGTAACTGAAATTTTAAGCAAGAAAACAGCTTATCTAGGAACGTGAAAAATTAAGGCAAGAAAAATTCTAAATTTGCTAAGAAAGAAATGAATAAATGATGAGTTAAACGAAGCAAAAGATAGAACTGACCTAGGAAAAGTATCAATTCATGCTTCATAATTTAGAAGAGAGAAAACGTATGTTCTTACAAACTTAAAGAGAGAAGAAAGAAGAGAAAGAATTTTTCAAGTAGAAAGTCTTCGAAAATATAAGTAGGCAAGAATAGGAAAGAGAACAGAGTTGGATTCGCAAATAAATGCTTGAACGAGAAAAAGAGCTTAAAATTAAAAGAGAAAAAGAAAAGAAAATGTAAGACTAAATAATTAGGGCTTAAGAGCAAGATAAAAAGATCTAAGATACTTTACTTCTTTCAGAAAGAAACGAATAGCAGCGTAAAGATATGTTGTTGTAGAAACAACATGAAGCTAGCTTTAGACTTGAAAAGCAAAGAGAAAAGTAAAAGTTTGATGAATTACTAAAGAAAGAAATGTTTAACCTTAAAAATCTTAGCAAGGATTTCAATAGAGAAAGAGCGAGTAGGAAGAATTATTTTAAGAAGGAATAAATGGTGGAGAAATTAGAATTAGATAAAGATCGTTATGTAGCTATGACTACAGAGAGAAATTATTTGAATTAAATCAGAGTACAGACTCTTGTGGAAAGTGAAATATAGAGAGAGCACATTAAAAATGCTTTATATCAAATGTCTGTATGGAACACATTTGACCCAAAGATCATCTATCATATTATGGGGAAAGAAAAATAATTTGAGGGTTAAGGTATTGGGGGTGGAGATTTAACTGTTGAGGAGCTCGTAAGAAAAACAGCAATAAGTTCTTAAAGATAAAGAAAATTGAATCGACATGCTTTTTCAAGTAGTTTAGGATTCTAATCTATGAATAGTGGTAATACGTAACCAAGCACAAGTGTTCCAATGACTGAGAGAGGAGGATCAAATAATTTGAAAATTAATTCTAGCACAAATCTTTTCGGATTTGTTAGCCCTGCAAAAACTTTATCAAGTTTTCAACATAATGAATACTACAATCAAGAAGTTTAATCTCCATTACTAAAGTAGACTCCTGAATTAAAACTAAAACAAGATTCTTAAGTGTCCTTTTAAACCTAATCACATGGTAATAACTTGTCAATTGATGATATTTTATTTATATATAAAAATGAATTTAAAATGAAAACACTCATTAAGTTCTAAATGGCTATTCATTCTCAAAGCCTTATCACTAAAAGCAATAATCCTCTACTTTCATGAACGTAATGACAACAAGTGCCGATTAAGATCATTCAAAGTTGCACCCTACTCTTCACGCCATTGATAATTCAGGCCTAGGCATGAATACTACAAACCATGATGAAGAAATTAGTATCTCAAAATAAAATAAAGGTCATTTAAGTCTGCCCACTGAAAAAGCTGAGAAAAATAAAAAGTCTATAAAGATTGAAGAAAAGAGACATACTGCCAAGTTTTAGCCAAATTAGAACGAACCCAATAGTTAGCAAATTTCATATAAGGAGGAAGATGACTATGGAGAGGAATAAAAATTTATCTAGGAAGATGATTAGTATTGAAAATCTTAAATTAACTCATTTTAAATTTTGGAGGTTAAGTATTTCATGGTAGAATTATTTTATCTTAAGAAATCAAATTATCTGTCTCCAATAATTGAAAGTATACTTATTAAAGTTAACGTTGTTATCTACATCTTAAATATCTATCGTACTCTCTCTGCTCATTTGTTAAAATAAGTTTGTCTCACATGACTTAGTTTTTCTACAAACTCATCTCTCTTAGGATTATTGAGTGAAGCGGCAACTCTGTGCTCCCTAGCTTAAATATGATTAAAGTCATCGCCCATTTTGTTAAAAGCAATGCCTCCTCCAATTCCTGTTCCCAAAGCAGTCAAAGCAAATTTCCTTCTGAATAGTAATCCAAGAGTGAAGCCAGCACAGAAGCCTTTTAGAGTTTGCGAAGAAAAATCATTCAAAAATTTGTCGAAAGCTTCTCTTTTGTGAAGGTTCTATTCTTATTAGAGTTAAGTTTGGGAATGTATGGAGTGAGTTTGTGACATTTATAATTATTATTATGATTAGGTTATTATAATTAATCACTAATTAGATATTAATATAGAAATAATATATTCAAATATAATACAACCATAGCTTAATTAATTCTCGATAACCTTTTTCATGAACCATTGTTTTTCCTATAATGAATGATTGAATTTACTGATAATGACTTACTTTTCCAATCTAATAGTAAGGTTCTTCGGACTATTTAGAATCTCAGTAAACTTTAGTATAACCAAGTTGAGTTATTTGACAAGCTCATTAGGTTTGGGCATTTCTCTAAATTTGACTGTTTTTATCAAAGCCTTCTAAAACCTCTCTCCTAAATGGTGAGCCGCATCCATTTCCATCATACTATCCCCAAGTGCAATTATATTTGTGATCATTGCTTCATCTATAAGATCTTGAGTTTCTTGGAAAGCGTAAAGTTTCCATTTGGTAAAATCATTAGGGAAATGTGGTTCGTAGCGAGTTCTAGCTGAAATTATAGTTATATGCTCAAGGAGAGGTAAAAGAGAAGGTAAATATCTTTCAGCACTGTACTCTACCCAACCTTCTGCTGCGTTAGTTATAATAAAAGTCTTTCCGTTTGTGATGGAGAGAGTTAGAATCTTAAGCGCTGCTTTCTCTAAAGTCTTTAATTGCTCAGCAATCGGTCCAGCTAAATCGTATTTTTCTTTGAATCCAGAAGGATTAATAAAAGTTGTGCACATCAAGGTATCATCCCAGTCAAAGATAATTACAGTTTCATGAAATTTCGGTTTCTCTATTTGAGTTAGCCATACCTTCTAGTATGTCAATTTACTCAAGTAATTTCGCCTCATTTTATCCATAGTACGATCTTTCTAAATAAAGTCTAATGCAAAGCCATCAGAATCTGGAGATATGAATGATTCCATTATTTATTCTTAAGCTTAAGTAGATTCTTCACTTTCATCATCGTTTATTCTCAAATCATTCTCATCTTTTAACTTCTCGTCACAGTCAGTATCTTTTGATTATTGGACGAAAACAATTGGAGATATTACACCTATGTATAATTATAATTATTATGCTTACTCTTTGAAGATTCAGCTTTTTTCAACATTATAGGTCTCTCAATTTCTGTTTTCTAATGCAGATATCTCTTCTGATATAATGAATGGCTGCTTATCCCTGTATCTAAAATGATTAAGATAATTAAACAATGTCTACGTAATATAAGACCTACTATTAAACCCTAGCCTGCCCATCAATGCCCTTCTTGCCCTTAAGGTTTTATCATCATGATCCTCTATCCCATTTTAAATTTTAGTAGGATCATATTAAACCTCCTCAATTTCAGTTTTTATTTGTGCTTAAAGCTATTTATGAGAAGGATTTTTAGTTTTTATAGCACTTTTAAAGTCTCCTTAGACTCCCACAAAAGCACCTTTATAATGCGTTTACTTCTGCCCTTATTTTTATATTTTCATATCCTCTATGATCTTATTATCCAATATTTGAATCTATCTATGAGGACTTGTTTCAGCAGATCTTACGTGATTTCTTTAAAGTCTAACTTAATAATTTTTATCATTTCAACTCTATTATTACCTTTTAGTACTTTCCTTACTACTGTTTTGACCCATGTTTCAATATTGTAGAAATACATTTGATTGGGAAAATAATTTATAATTAATTAATTAAATATAATAATTCCTGGCAGTTAACTTTCTGGAAACCCTGACAATATGGTACTTGTTCGATAGAGAATTTAAAATCAGCTGGACTTTACTATTGGCGGTACCCCTCTATCGCATCTTAGAAGCGAGATAACTTGACTTTAATTTTGACATTAAAATCAACTAAACAAATCACCCAAAATTAAAGTCGAGTTATCTCGCTTCAAAGATGCGATAGAGGGGTACCGCCAATAGTAAAGTCCAGCTGATTTTAAATTCTCTATCGAACAAGTACCATATTGTCAGGGTTTCCAGAAAGTTAACTGCCAGGAATTATTATATTTAATTAATTAATTATAAATTATTTTCCCAAATCAAATGTATTTCTACAATAATATATTAATGTTTATAAAGAATATCTGTAGATTTTATTTATACATCACTTTATCATTGACTTAAAATATCTCCCTTCCTATCTTGCATGCTAAATTAGTTGGTAAATTTCATATAATTTAAATTTATAACGGGAAATTTATTCTAAATTAGTTACATCAATTACCGTATTAATTTATAAAATGTCTACTCAAATAAGTCATTCGTAAGCTCCAAGCAGCAAGGGCAGTTAATAATTAAACTTAAAAGATTCTAATAAATAATATATCATGGAATCATCTAATTCAACAAATTCAAGTGTTCTCAAGGGAAATTATTTCAAGTATGTCATTAAATTTATGTTTAGAAATTTTCTTATAGGAATGAGGGGAAACGATAAATTGCAAGTGATCATTAAAAAATTGTAATTGTAATATCTTAGTGTTTTAACATTTTTTATTTTTTAATCTTGACTAACGAGATAAAATATCAAGAGAGGGTGGTTATAATTCAGACGATGAAGGTTCTTGCTGTCAAAATTCTTATAGAAAAGATAGTTAGAAAATCATTTTAGTTAGGAAAAATCAAAATTAAAAGGGAAACATGAATGACAGCTTGACTGTGGAAAGAGGATATGCTATTATAGATTATATAGTCAATTTTTACAATTTTAATGAAAGAGGAGTAATTTTGGCATCTTAGATGTCCAATAGTAGCAGCAGTTCTAGTTAAGATGGTGAAGATTCAGATTAGGATGATTACGATAATGAAGGGATTTAAGTTGGTGACTACATCTAATTTTAATATTATTTTTTATTATCGATGCTGACCAAGAGGATGATGAATTGGGAACAGATAGTTTTTATTCTGAACAAAATGACACAACATAAGTAAGTAAATCAAGGAAAATCTATAGGCAGAGTGAATAATTTGAAACTTCCAGTTTACTTTAAACACCATTGATAAAATTTTGTTTTAAATGTTAAATTCGTCTTAAACTACTTTCTATAGTCAAGAAACAGAAATGCTTTTGATTTTACTGGTTCATAATCGATATTAAAAGAAACGAAGAAATTTCTGAATGTGCCACCCCCAAATCCTTTATTGCCAAGAAAAGTCTTGGCTAATGAATCGATAAGAACTGGATTTTGCTAAAAGCTAATGTAAACATCAAATTTTTCAATAATTCATGATATAGAGAAATTTAAAAACCAGATATACTGGAAAAAGAAAGAGCGTAATGTGGTATTGTGAACTTAATTAAGGAAGATGCCAAACCATCAAATTAAGATGAAAATAATCCTGGACAAGAAACATCTCTCAGGCATTTTTTCTATTTAGAGTATAGAAAATCACAAAATGGGTACATTTTATTTTCCCTCTTTAATAATTTTTTAGAGAGAAAAATCCAATTGTCTATAGTAGATTTGGTAAAGCAACATATGAATCTGAAGAAAAGTTTAAATCTGGTAATTTTTCATAGCTAATTAGAACGTGCAATTTGAAAAAGCTTGCAAAGGGATTGCCTGGAGACACAAATTTCTAACCTTTAACTCAAGGTCAACCCTTATCAATTAAGGATTATTTGTAATTCAAGGAAGATGGAATTATTATAATCGGGATAATTTATTATGTTGATTTTTAGTATAGCTCCTACCAACAATCTTATCAACAATTAGCACCACCATAGAGAACATATTATATCCCTAGAAGTATCTAAGATACAACACTAATTTTTGAATCAAGATTTGAGAGTGGAAATTTATAACTTGCAAATAAAGTTTCAGACAATGAGTATAATTTGATTCTGTAAAATGACATTAACTCCAAAGGTCACACTCAATGGTTCTATTTTAGAATTCAAAACACCAGAAAGAATATGAAAGTTAAATTCAACTTGCTAAACTTCATTAAGCCTAAGAGTTTGTTTAATGAAGGCATGAAACTTTTAATTTATTCAGAGAAGAAAGTATCTAAAGAGAAGACAGGATGGCTTAGAGGTGGAGAAGATATTTCCTATTTTCAAAATAATTTTAGAAGAGAACACATGACGAATTACTAGAGATGCTACTACACCCTACAATTTTCATATAAATTCGAGTATGACTATGATACTGTCCTTTTTGCATATTCATAGCCTTACACTTACTCAGATCTTATGGATGAGTTAAGTGTTATTGAAAAAACAAAAGTGGATTTTGTTTCCAGAAACACATTGTGCAGAACACTTGCTGGAAACAGATGTGATTATCTTACAATTACAAATAAAACAAATCTAAATAAAAATGATTCAGGGTAACAAAAGTAACCAAAAAAGAAAGGTGTCGTTATAAGCGCAAGAGTTCATCTTTTTAATTAGTTTTAAACATCCAGGAGAATCTAATGCAAGCTGGATGATGAAAGGAGTCATTGATTTTCTTGTCGGGGACACAGAGGAAGCCCAAATTTTAAGAAACAATTTCGTCTTTAAAATCATACCCATGCTTAACCCTGATGGAGTAATAAATGGTAATTACAGATGCTCTTTAGCAGGTTGCGACTTGAACAGAAGATGGAAGTATCCATCATAAATACTTCATCCTACAATTTATCACACAAAATCTCTAATTAAGTAGTTTGCAGCTGAAAGACCGTTAATTTTATGTTGTGACTTACATGGTCATAGTAGGAGAAAAAATATTTTTATGTATGGAAATACTGATTCGTCTTGTCCTGAAGCTACAAGAATCTTTCCTTATTTAATGTCAAAAATTGCAGGACCTCACTTTTCCTACGATTACTCGAGATTCAAAGTGCAAAAAAATAAAGAATAAACAGCTAGAATAGCTCTATGGAGAGATCTCAAAGTGCCTAATATTTTTACTATGGAGGCTTCATTTTGTGGTCCTAAAGCCCCTTCTACCATTGATCCATAATCTGAAGAAGCAAAGCGGTTGAATTATCACTTTACTGCAGAAGACTTAATGTTAGTTGGATAGTAATTGTGCTAAACAATCTTACTATATTGTAATGGTGAGATAAATCCTGAGTAATAGATTGAAGAGATTAAGCAGTATCATTAAAGAAAGATATCTTCAGTTGCTATTACATTATTAATCATAAATTGTTTAAATTAATCTTATAGCAGTGCATCATAAACAACTTGCAGCTCGTTCCAAAAGCAAAATACTTTATAAGCTTAAAAGACTCCATAAATCTAGCAAAAACTAAAGTAACAAAGCATCTTAAGTCAATCTCAAAACAACACAAACATCAAATAACTAATCCAATCTTAAGAATAAAGTTCAAGTGAATTGTAACAGATAAACTTTACTGATATCATGTCTGAGCTGTAATAAAAAATAGCGGATGAGAAAAAGAGAACAATAATAAGGGAAGAAGATTAAGAGTCGAGTAGCGGTTCGGACAGCGATAGTGAACCATCAGATGATAATTTAGATGCAAATGAGTTGATTAAAATATTGCCACAAAAAGTTACCAAGAAAAAGATTGGGGGTTTTAAGAGGAAGCGAAATCATTTTATCAATTCAATGACTTAACAACAGAAAAAGTAAGATTAAAATGGTTTTAGAATTGTTTATTTAGAATGAAAGAAGAGCTACCCTCAGATTAAAGAAAAGATAACAATTTGACTCAATAAAACCTTTTTTTTCAATTCATTTCATTTAAATTGAAAAATATTAAAGAAAAGTTTGTTATTTCAGAAAAAAAGAGTTTGAATTAAAACTGTCTTGAATAATCTATTTTAATACATCTCTAAAGTTGATAAATAATACTTTGATTTGTTTTTATATATTTATTACAACTAAATTACTATAAGAAGTTATTTATCTAATTCCACTATATTTATGTGTTCTTCCCGGGTTTAGTAAAACTTGTAGCCAGTACTAATACAAAAGAAAAGGCATTCGACTTAAAGAGGCATCTATGATTTCAAGAAACCGTAAGTCCAATTACTATCCAATATTTATCCAATTTTTAGAACTAAGAGCTTCTTATACAAGTAGAATGTGCTAGGGATAACTAAAACTTAATACAATTCTGCAATTAGAAGAATGAGAGACGATTACACTTAGACTACAGATAAAGAAGAGGGATCTGACTATGAACTTTCTGCTATGGAGAAGGACATATTTATGTGTACAGGTAGCAAACCTGGTAAATTAAGGAAACTCAAGACTTTCAATTCAAACTCATAAATTTCTAATGGGATCCTATAGTAACAGTATAAGTGTATTTTAATAAAGAAATTAATTTTAAATATTGTACTTCTCATCAGATCATAAGAGATAAGCAAATATTTTCACAGAGAATTTTTAGGAACTGCCTGGCTTAGACTACAGAAAGAAATTCTTATCACAAGAGATGCATAAACTTTAAGCAAATTTTGAGAAGAAAATATCTAAATGCACCCAATTAAAGCAAAAAGAAGTTGTTTTTAGTTAAGTAATACCTCACGTTAAAATTTAAAGGGGACTTGAACTACTTGCTAAATTAGTTAGGGCCAAAAAGTCAAGTGCATTTTTGGAATTGAATTTATAAGCAACTAGGAGAAATTTTATTATTTACTATTCAAAAATAACTCTTATTTTACAATAATATTATGAGAAAGTCAACAGCTATAGATAGCACTGATAATACCTTAAAGCAATAAAATGGCATAGTTATCATGACAAATTTCCCTTCTTAGCTAAACAAAGAACTAAACAATTTCAGTTGTAGAGTGAATAAGAGTAATTTAATGGAAGAAATTCATGGCTAACAATAAATTCTAACATCCAAAGACCCTCAAAATTAGCTAATTCCTTCAAAGAGAGTTACTCAAAAACGAAAGATATCTTAAGTTTACCCTCCAGGTTAAATTCAAAATGGCAGATAAAATTTAACATCACTCTCTTCAACTAATACTAATAATACCAACTCGAACGCTAACACTAATATATCTACAATTATCACATCCAATAATGGACAATCAGTTAGTAACATATACAAGGGTTAGTTTAATAAAGAAAATTAAACTAATAGTAGTTTAATAATGACACCATAGTCTATGTTGCCTTAAATGAGCAACAACAGTTCTCAACTCTTGTATATTTGAATCATTTTATTACTATTAAGATTAAAAGTTTAGAATTTGATACAAAGCATGATAATATGTTTACTAGCAGAAGCAGCTATCCCCAATAGTTCACTTTTCTCATAACAGATTATAAAATTGCATAGCTTAAGCTAAAGAAGGCATATTACTTGAAAAGATAGAAGAAAAAATAGGTTAGCGAAGTTCCTCATCTAACACTTAAATTTCATCATTATTCCAATTTAAATTCTTAATAATGTAGCTTATTTCGATATTTTTAAGTTTACGATACTAGAAAATTCATGAACTAAAGGAACAACAGAATAAACGAAATAAACAGGTAAACTTTTATACAAAACAATCACATTCCAAATCAACTTGCGACATAAAACAGTGCACTGAGCAACTAAAATTTAAGCTTGAATTAGACAAATTACCCAAAACACTACAGTAAATCAAAAGATGATCATCACTTAAATGGTGGTACTTCTAATTTGAGGATTTAAAGAGTAAACAATTAATTCAATCAGTATTGCTCAAATTTTATTTTGAATTTATTTGACTTTTATTGTGATAAATAAGAGGGGTCCAACTAATTTAACTAATAGCAAACTTACGGGCAAGCATTAGGAGGCAGCACACTACAAAGCAGCTAGTACTCTTAATTGAATGTACTTCAACAAAATAGCAACATCACAAACATAAACTTGAATAGCAACTCTTAAATGACGAACTATGGAATCGCAGGCATTATCAAGAGGTAGAAGCAAAACTTCAAAGATAACAAAATTGCAAACTACAATTAAATTATAGATTTTAATGTTAATTTCAATTATGTACATTTAACAAATTTGTCTGAAAAATATTATAAAATAATTAAGCGTCTGCAGAAGTTAATATTACCAATCATAAATTACAATAGCAGCAGCAATAATCAAGACAAAATTAAATATAAATTATGTGAAAAAAGAGACAATAAAGTTGATAAAATACAACACATTTAATTAAATCCAATAGTGGATGAATGACTATATTGATTATATACAAATGCAGTTTTTATTAAACTTTAAAGGGAAAAATGAAGGTTAAATTTTACCATAGATAGATTTAAATTTAAATAAAATAAATTCGAAAGAATGGAAGAGTACTAAGATTTCAATAATGATTACTAAAGTAAACGAGATCAAGATCATCATTATCATATCAATAGTGATATTGATGAGGATTATGATGATAAATTAATTAATATATAAATACTGCTTAAATTCATTAAGGATCATAATTTTTGATATTTATGATGACTATACAGTTGAGCAAGATTCCCCAAGAATGCTGAGCAACAGTAATCTCATAATAGAATAAAGTGATAGACTCTTAGAACAAGAAAATCAGATAACTTACATGCCAAATATAGTCGATGCTAAAGACTCTGACTAAAATTAGGATGACAGCTAACTTACATTCAAAACTAACGAGCAATAGTTTTATAGCAAGTTTACTGATAAGTTGAAGCAAAATTAATTACAAGATGAATAAACGGATCAATTTAATTTAGAATAATTTGAAAAAGACACTTAAAGTTTGAAAGGAAATTTGAAATATCAATCCAATTTGAATTCAACTAACTAAATTAAAAGTCAATTGTAAACTTTCAAAACTTACAAGATTGAGGACCAGAGTTACGAGAGATTTTCAAAGCCATTAAGAGAGTAGGAACTTTAAAGTGATATGCTCTCTCCCTCTTAAAAAAATCATAGTAAAATAAGTCATGAAATCATTTAAGAATTGGAACATAAAAGCATTTTAAGTAGTAGACTGAGACAGTCTCATTAAAACCTTTGATAAGTTATTCATAAAGAGGAGAGACAATTATCTTTTTCAGATTAGAGTAAAACAGAGCAGTAAAATGATCTTGAAGAAAGTAAAATGAGCTAATTTTAGTAAGATTAGGAAAGTCTTGATCAATTTGTTCTCTCAAACTCAATATACTAAAACAACAATCCATAAGCAAGAGAGGTGGTTGATATAAACATAAGAGGTTTAAAAGAATTAGACGAAGTTTACAATGTGGCTTTTGATCTTTAAGCCTAAATAGATGACTTGCTTAAGTCTACTACAAATTTTAAGGAGCTTAAAGAATCAGAGAACTAGCGCAGTGATTTAACAAGTAGTATAATGAGTTCAAAATTTGAAGATAACAGTCTAGATCAATCTAGATTTGTATAAAACTATTAAAGCCGACCAGAGACCTAAATTTAGGCTTCACTATCAGTAGAAAATATCGATGAAATTCATAATAATGCTGTAAAGTAGCTTGAAAATCAAATTGATCAAATGCTTATGTTTAAACCATTAATTTTTGAACAAACTTTAAAAGATAAGCCAGAAGAGAAAACTCAATTGCAATTGGAATCCTCAAAATAACAAATTGAAGTCATCAAAAACTCCTTTTAAACTCCACAAAGAGAATAAAGAGATGATATGAATTAGAGTTTTAAGAGCTACAATATATAAAATTAGTGGGGAAGTTTCATGCCCCAAAACAGTTTCCTGCCCCCAACATTAAATTTTCAATTGTTTGTCAATAAAATATCAAAATATAAATTTTAATTTCAATTATATTTACCATTTACTTAACAACTTTTAATGATATAAAATTATTTTAATTTTTATCAAATTATAAATAAAAAAACAACGCTAAAATAATTGATTTTTATTATTAATTAATATGATTTTCATTAAAATTTGAATTCATTATCAAGGTAGTAAAGATATTTTATAATAAATTATAAATAATTAAATCATTATTGATGTCAAAGATTTTGAGAAATTTATTAATATTATATATTTTTACGTATGAGGCAGGAAACTTCAAAGGGGACAGGAAACAACCTTTTTGGGGCCCTTAGGTGCATATAAAATTTTGGGGAAGAAAACTCCCCCCCCTTAAAATTAAGTTTAATAATGAATTAATATTTATAGTTGAATACTACTAGAAGCTAAGGATTAGATTCAGTTTTGAATGAAATATCATGCATAATGAGTGATTTAGATTCCTTAGACTTATCAGCAACTGAACTTTTTATCCCAAAATCTAAGAAAAATTAGCCAAAAATTGATGAAGCTTAATTAGTTGTAATGAATTAAAATATAACACAAGTAGCTGAAACCAAAAAGCCTTTTGAATATTAATAAACATCATTAAAAATATTTAAACCTACACTATCTGAAAGAAAAAACGTTGAAACCAAAAGCAAATTACCTCCGGTTCATAAACCAAGCATAGATAGAAAAAAATAATCCTCTAAAAAGAGAAAACATACTTCTAGGTCACAAAAAAAGCAGGAAGAATAATCTTAATCAAAATAGATAGTCCAACAACAAGAAAATCTGTCATTACTGATGAACTATTCCTAAGAAAAGGTTTAATACGAAAATAAAAATAGGATCTTTTATAATGAAGTTGAATAAAAAGATTAATACTTTATAAGATGAAATTATTTTTAAAGCATTGATATTTAAAATATGATTCCCTTTAAATTTTACAATAACAAAAGACTGGTCCCATTTTTTCTTCATCAATTTACAACTAGCAATATGTACCCTATATAACCCCAAATTATACATCTCCGAATTTCTAGCATCATAATTTTATTTAAAACTAACAAGTACAAGGACAGCAGTATGCTTTGAACTAACACTATTAATAAAACATTCCCTAACAGCCTTAAATTTAACAACCTGCTCAAGTATCAGTTCCAAAGTCCTACAGAGATATTTTATAAGAATAAAATAATTAAATGATGAGCTAGCTTAAGAACAATCACGAATATCTGTAATAATTTGTGAAGCCAGTTGCTATTGCCTAGAATTACAATTAGAAGATATAGATGTAGTAATATGTTCCAGTAAGTTACGATAATTAAATTTTAGAGCAGGATATGATTTAACAATAATAAAATTAGATGCAGTTGAACAATGATATATAAGGTAGATAGGCATAGATTAATGTTGAATTTTAAAATGCAAACTTAGCCAACTAATATTCAAGATATACTCATATTCAAAATATGCCATTCTAAGCTGATAATAGGAGTGATTTATCAAGATTTGTTTCTAGATTTTAATGATTATTTTAAAAGGATTAGTATTCTAAATATTTTGGGTTCATAATGTGGTAAATGATAGAAATTAAGAAGAGTTTATTTAATTAAAATCATGCATTCATCTTCTTTTATTGCTCTTTGATAACTTCTTGTATTTTTCTATCGATTGGTTTCATAGTCCATCTCTACACAAGCTTTCTTCTTTTAATAAATCCGCCCATGTTATATCTCAAAGCCATCAACCCGATGCCTCCTAATAAGAACATCTCTGCGGCATTAAGAGGGACTGCCCCTAATTCTCTAATTTTACTGTTTGGGCCATCATTTGACATGTAGCCATATCTGTAAAGCTCACGACCTACTAGAACTACTAAACCCATTGATGCTGAGAATTTAGGGAAAAATAAGCCATTTATAAGGAGTGCTGGTAAAGCCCAAGATAATTGCTCAAGCGAGTTGGCATGTATGCGTTGTGCACAATTAAACTAAAACCAATCTTTGTAGGGTAACTTTTTAGAAAATGGACCTGCTCCCATATCTGGGTATCCCTAACCAGGAACAGTGGCTAAAGTTCCCATATCTAATTTAACTTGGGTTTCAAATTCAGACATAAATTCTTTGTTAAAGGCTCTTGATCTGACTGGAGCAACTGTCACGAACGCAATGGTATAATTTTATAGTCCCAATAAAGCTGCAACTCCAAGTACAAGTCCATATTGGCGAGAGCAAAGCTTCCTAGTAAAGTACTCTAATCCTTAATTTTAAGCCATTATTTTATATTCTTATAATTAATTGTAATATAATATACAAAAATAGATAAATTTAGATTTTGTCAATAATTGTAAAGAAATCAAATACTCTATTCTCATAATTAATTTTAATTAATTTAGATACTGTTATCATTAACCTATGTTTATAAGATTTACTCTTAAAATTCAATCAAATCTCTATTAGAATTTCTAAATAAAGTCATGTACGGAGCATTTTGAGCTTCAACAGGATTCGTAACAGACTCCTTCCCAAAGAAATTGTTTTCGAGTGGAATTCCTCCTTCTAGATTTTCTTGTCCATGATTATTATTGTTTATATCTAAATCTGAATCCTCCTCAGTGCGGGTGTTTTAGGAGCATTTTAACATCTCTTGCTTCTTTAATTTCAATGTTGAACTTTCTTCATCAAGTTCTGACTCAAGGTTTGCTGCTGTAGCTAAATGTAAGTTCATTTGTTCTTTTTGGTATTGCTCTGCTTCACGAATATTCATTTTGATAGCCTCTTCTTTCCATTATTGTTATTCCTCTTTTGAAAGCATCCTCCACTTTTCACCAATTATTCTTGAGACATCCCTACTTGCCATTTTAGGCTCAAGTTTTTTCAGCTCTGTCCTGTAGTACATGCAGAAACATAGATAAGAATTGTATTTCGTTCCTGGAGGCTTTGTAAATAATTTGGGCTGAGTTGATTTGTGCGAGCGTTATCTCCTTTTAATATTACTGTTATCTGGCTTCCTATTTGGTAAGTACTTAATTTATCCGTATTATTCGAATATTTGCATATTGGACATAGAGGGTTGTGGCTCAGCTTATTAAGGTTAAAGACTCTAGTTCTTAGTTAAAACGTTTTATTAAGGCTGTTAATTTTGATTTATTTGCTGCATGCTCTATCTCTATGCATTGCTATAGAAAGACCCATTTTCATCGAAGGCATGCTGAACAACATTTTGCATAAAGAAGTTCTTCATCTTCATTTACTCTCTTTCTAAGTTAAGTTTCTATATTTATTCAGGATCTTTGATTTCAGGTTATTAGGTCTATTCATTATAAAATTGGTCTTATAAGCTCTCAGATTAGTTATATATTTGAGGATAATTTTAAGGTTGATTGAAATATCCTCCAGTTTGTATCATATTTTGCATTTACTGTTAAAAATTTGTGCTCATAAATTAGGGTTAGGTAGGAGCTGGGTAGAACATCTGGGGTTGTTGAATATTTTATTGATAGAGCATTTATTAATGAGGAGATACGTATTAGTAGGATGGAACTGTCTGTTAGATTTGTTATAAACTGTTGTTTTAATTGTATTGCATTTAAGCTCCAAACTCATATGATATTTATCTTATGTTTCCTACAAATTTGTCGCATTCAAAAGCTAGTTTTTAAAATATTTCTGGATTAATATCAATCATATATTCTAATCTACTTTTACTTTTCTGATTTGGTATATAGATTCATTTAAGAATTAAATTACTGAATATTCAAGGTTTAACGGAGATTAAATTTTTAAAGGGGCTTTGCGTTAAATTTATCGTTTAGGAAAACAAGAATATTCTAGAGAGGAGTGTTTAATCAAAGCATCTAAAATTAATGAATTTATATTATTAAATATGAAAGGAAAGATATTACTTTCTCTAGCTGCTTCATTGCTTTTGGCAAGAGTGGCATCTCTTGAAACTCATTGTAACGCCCACATTGATCTCACGTAGGAGGAAACATAAGTTTCTTTTGACAAGATGTACCTAGAAATATACTCTTAAAGTGGTTCAAGATAAGAATCTTCACAGTGCACTCCTGATGGAAATTGTTTTACTGTAGTATACAATTTAGACAGCTTTATTGTTAGAATGAAGGGTCCACAGGGTTCAGTATTTGAACCAAGTGAATATCGTATTGATACTAACAAAGGATAGAGCTGTGATGATCTCGGCTTCAAGTTGAAAGGGTTCTCTCTTAAGCATGGAGTTAAATCATAAGATTCTTAAGGTAAAACTATTGCTGGTCCAAGTGGCTTGAATATTGAAATCAGAAGATAGGGAAGCAAAAATTAATAAGCTTTTGACACTTAAACTACTGACTCAAATGGAAATGTCGAGTTTAAAGATATCTCAATACCAGACACTTACAAATTGAAAATTAAGTCAAATGATGATCTCATAATTGTTATTTATATTTATCTAAATGTTTAAATTTTGCAATTATACTTTCAACAAAGAAGAAATTAGTTGCCAATTCTAATGGGAAACTGGATTTATTTGTGAAAGCAATCATTTCTTAATTGAGGGTTTCTCCGTTTAAGGTAAAGTAGTATCATACAACGATCCAATGCCAAATGTTAACGTTTATCTTCACTAAGGTCACTCCAAAATTGCCGATAAGTCAAGTGGTGCTCAATAAACTGTTAAAACAGATCCTAATGGAGTCTATAAATTTACTGGCATCAAATCTGGTTAATACTAAGTAGTTGTAGTTTACAGTGAAAATTAATCTAAATTCCAAGTAGAGCCAGATACCATTAAATTCAACATTGAAGGTAAATCAGTAACCTTGGAAGCATTCTAAGTTATTGGTTTCTCTATTTCTGGAAAAGTTGTCAACAACAAGGGAGAAGGTATTTCAGGAGTGAAAATAATTATTGATGGCTAGCAAAAGGCCTTGACTAACACTTAAGGAAACTATAAGCTTGATGAGATCACCCCAGGACAATACGTTTTAGAAGGTTAAGCTGATCACTACGTTTTTGATTCCATGAATATTAACATCAACTCAAACAGCAGAACAATCTAAAACTTAGTTGCTACTTATTATCACTTATGCGGAAGAGTTTCAGTTGATTCAGATGAACAAAAGAGCTTTACTGTTGGAAAAAGAACAATTGTTCTTTCTGAGAAAAGCAAGTCTGAAAGAAGAACTACTACTAATGATGATGGAGAATTTTGCTTCGAAGTGAAGTCAGGAGTATATACTGTCTCACCATTAGTTACCTCCGATGAGAAAGAAAAGGGGCTTAAGTTCAACCCAAGTGAAAAGTAAGTCACTATTGAAGGATAACCTCAATTGAATATTAACTTTGGATAAACTAAGCTTCCTATTGTTGGAACAGTCAAGTGTCTATTTTATTTTTTTTGCCTTGATAGTTCCGATATCAGATGCAAAGAAATCACTGTCCAACTTCTCAATCAAGACAATAAAGTGCTCTCAACTTAAGGTGTTGATCAAAATGGTAAATTCAAATTCGAAAAGCTACTTCCAGGATAGTATAGATTGAAACTTGATCAACCAGAATTATGCTGGAAGAACGATCAAATCGAGGTCAATTTGATGAGCGATAACTAGAAGGACTTAAAATATATAATTTTTTATTAAGAATGCACTTTTTGAATAAATTGGTTACACAATGAAATACGAATCTTCTCATCCTTTTGATGTTACAATTACATATCAATCTGATTAGAAAGTTGAAAAGAAAAATATTTAAGCAACCAAAGATGGAGTTTTGTGCATTTTAAAAATTAAATTTAAAGTTATTTACATATCATCAAAGGGTAAATTCACCTTAACTCCTGTATCTTGCTTCAAATTCTCCGAGAAAAGCTTCGAATTTGACACTGACGCTAAGAAGCAACAAAAACTAGTATTTAAGCCAACTCACTTAAAGGTCGAAGGTAAAGTTTAATTGAAGGATGAAAGTTAAATCACTCAAGTGACTGTCCAAGTTTTAGATGCTAAGGATAACAAAAAAATTGAGGATCTTCCATTGACCAAAGAGAGCTCAACATCATTCAAATTTGAATATTTCTCACCAGTTGATAAGAACTTAGTTATTTAACCAACTATCAAGGGAGATGCTAACATTTTATTCTCTCCTAAAAGCAAGAAAATTAATGTTGGAGGTGAGTGTCTTCCACCCGTGACTTTTGAGTCTAAGACTGGACATATGGTCGAGGGTAAAGTTGAACCAGCTACTGAAGGAGTGTTAATCAGCATTTTGAACAAAAAGTCTAAGGCTGAGATCACCTCAGTTTATACTGATGCCAAAGGAAACTACAAAGTTGGGCCACTCTATGATGATCAGGAATATGATATTGAAGCTACTAAGGAAGATTACATTATCAAGAAGGAAGGAAAGAACTTCAAAGCTATATATTATTTTATTTTTAATATTAAATAGAGTCCCTCAAAATGAAAAATAAATTTTATGCTATATATTATATATTGAGATAATAATTTAGGAAATATTTTGTCATAACTCTTTTTTCTTTAAGTATATATTTAAAGTCTTCTAATAATTTAATCAAAAATAATTGGAAGAAGTTTAAAAATTTCATTCTAATTTTAATACTATTTATTTTTTTAAAAAGCATAATATGTTAACCAAAATATCAAAATATTTGAAATGGAAAAATTATTGAAGGACATAAAAAACAGAGGATAGTTTATTCGAAGTTTGAATAATTAAAAATAAAGTTTATTTTTAAAATAATTTTTTAATGTAAAATTAATTTCAACTTAGATTTTATACAATAACAGCATACATAATATATTTGATAAAATTGGAAAAACTATTTTGAATAAAATAAATTTTTCATTGAAGTGGGTTGTTTTTTAGTAGCCATAATAGCTCAGAAACTTTCAACATTAAATGTCTTAATTCAAGATTAAAATGGTGAGCCATTAGAGCAAGTTTCCCTATAGGTCTCAGCTGGCAAGGGTTTCAGAGTAACTGGTTCCTCCAATGCACAAGGCCAATTTAAATTCACTAACTTAAAGGCAGGAAAATACTATGTCACTGCAATCTTGAAGGAGTACGACTTCGGACAATCATCATTCCAAGTTGAAATTGAAGATGGAGTACACACTGAAAAAGTATTCAAGGCAAAGAGAGTAGCATTCAGTGCTTTCGGACAAGTAAACAAAATCAGTGGTACCCCACTTAATCAAGGAAGAATTGTAGCTAAGTGTGAAGACTGCGACAGAGTAGAAGAAGCTAACATCGATTAGGATGGATTTTTCAGAGTTAGAGGTCTCTTACCAAATCACAAGTATACTTTACAAGTTCAATCATCAGGAATCGATAGAACTGTCCCATCATCAATAACTATTGATGTCAAAGAACAAGACTCCAAGAATCATCAATTCCTTGCAATTATGTAATCACCTCACATCGAAGTCTCAGGTACCGTCACATTCGAAGGGGAGGATCAAAAATTAGTATACAAAGAAGACCCACAAGCAGTTGTTGAGTTATACGATCCAGATAACTTAGATAAGCCCTTGAGATCATGGTAACTTAGTCTTTCAAGATAAAACTATTCCAAAATTCTATGAAAAAATAAATGAGTATTAAAAAATTACAGAAAATGGATACTATATAAAAGAAACCTGCTTATTTTTTTCATATAAATTTATAAGAGAAAAAATAATTCTGCATGATGTTTAGTCTATCTTTTTAAGATTTCGATAAATAATTAATAGTTTTTTCATGTTTCTATACTTTTAATTGCAAATTAGGTTTTACTTCTAATTCAATCAACTACCAAGAAAAGACTACGTCTTAAGAGTCATTCCAAAGAGAGGAGTCAATGATAAGAGATACGAGCAAACAGTCTTCAAAGTAGACCAAAAGGGCGGCTTCCAATCACTCATCATTCCATCTCACTAAAAGGGAAAGACTAACTTCCAGAGATCAGCTTTAGTAGGCCCAGTCGTTTTTATTCTAGTTGTCCTTGCTATTTTCTATCAAGATAAAATTAAGAAAGCTTTGGGCATTGATGCAGAGAGCTAATCACAAAGTACAACAAGCCAGAGAAAGCCAGGCTATAGAAATGTCAAGCAGGATTGAATTAGATAAATGTCTCTTAATTTACACATTAATTATTTCCCAATTTTTATAATAGTTCAATCAGTCAATGATTAAAAACGAGTAAGAGTAAATAAAGCTTATTAATTCAAATAATCATTTTCTTTAATCTCTCTTTCAATTCATAAGGATTTATCTTCATTTATTTTACATTGTTTAAACGCTTAGACTTTGAATTCTTCAAATCAGATATAGCAAATTATGTCATGTACAACAGCAAAGATAAATTTTGGTAATCTATAGATTCTGAGTTGGCTGAAGATATTTCTTTAAGAGTCGTGTTGAAAATATCTTTTTCTGTTAGTTACCCAGTCGGAGTGATATATAAATTAAAATTTCACGTTATAAATTAAATTTCATGTATTTTAAGTGCCACTTGGATTCTCTAATGTCTCTTAAGACTAATGAACAGATTACTATGAAAATTGTTAAGACTTGATTATCATATCATTATTTGGTACAAGCTCATCATAGTATACTTAAATTTAGCTCTTAACTTGCTCTGCCATTTACTTTAAGTACTAATTTCTTTTATTGCTCTAAGATGGATCTAAGAAAGGTAATGAATCTGAGAGGCTTATATTTTCAATCATAGCTTCCTTTGTTGGAAATATAAATTAAGTAGCTTTTATGTTATTCAATCTTATCTGCCGAGTCTCATACTATTGCCTTTAAATTTACAGACTTTCGTCTAAGCTGATATTCAGGAGTTGATTGAAAAGCTCTTCTTAGTCCTGATACCTTAATAAAAGTTCATCTTTGCAGTGCTCTTCGATATCAATCGGATCTAAGCCATGTTCCTCACGTTTTTAATTCAGCTTTAGATTTAGTTTCTTCGGTCCTTCAAAACCATCTATCTAAGCTCCTCTCAGTCTTGGAAGAAATTACTTAAATAATCCTGAAGTATCCTAAAATTGTTAATAACACTTGTTTTTACTTTAAGTTGTTGCTAAGCTAATTAGTATATTTGCCTAATTTAATTGATTAGCTCCTTGACATTTCTTTCATTTTGCATTCTAATCACAACCTTCCTTAGTAATTTAGGTATGTTTATCCTCTTAAGTCTAATTTAAAAATAAACTTAATTTCATACTCGATGGGAACTTTAACTTTAGAACTACCTCTCAGAGTAGCCACTTATTCAGATGCTTATCTCTTCAAATGAACTGAGGAAAGTCTAATAAACCTTTTTTATCTTAAACTATCTTACAACTCCACTTTTTCACGTTTTGATATTGAACTCTAGCCCACACTTAAGTTGTCGTTATCTAGTTCATAAGTGTCGTCACTCTATTGAAGGTCTTAAGCACCTCTCCTCAATCTATTTAATTTTGGTTTTGGCCCTCTCTTTGATCTCTTTTTTGGCGGCTCCATTGAGTTTTCTTAACTCGTTAAATCCTGAACTCCTGAATAATTCTACTATAGATTGTCATTCTTATTAAGATTTTTTCTCTAAGTATATTTTCTCTTTTTTCTTTCAGTCTAAGAAGGATCCTACTAACTAACTGAATCTTAGTTTTTATTCTCTCTCTAAACAAAGATCATAAATCATTTATTTTCATACATTTTCCATTTTTTATTCAAATATACTATTAAAATTAGACTATACTTCTAATGTTTATAGTATAAGATTAAATTTAAATATTTAAAAGCTTATCTAATAAATTCTGATTTATTTTCTTATTCATTGTTGTTAGTGAGATTAAACAGCTGCATCAACGTTAAGCCAATCCTGCTTCTATGGCTTAATACCATTAGCCATCATATACCCAACTATTTGATCTGGCATTTCCCTCAGGACTTCCTCGGCCAAGATTGAAATATCTGAATTTCTATAATCTTGGAATCTGACAAATTGTACAATATCTCTTGCAGCAGCTTGGCCTTGCTTGTTTCTTAGCACCTTATCGTCTGAGTCTAAGAATTTCATTTTCTCAAATTCTTCATTACCAACTCCAACAATAATGATACTAACTGGGAATTTACTCAATTATACAATCAAGTCTGTGGTCTCACTCATATCATGGATGTCACCATCTGTCAAGATCAAAAGACAGTGATACATTTAGAATTAAAGGCATTGCTATACATAAGCAAGAAGGGCTTTTAAAATGTGAGAAAAGTAGGTTGGTCCAGCTAATCCAGTTTAATTAATTGCAAACTTATATGCATTGAAGACATTTTGAAAGCCTATAATTTAGGGATTAGATTATCCGTTTAGGTTAAAGCAATGACTAGGTGCTTTAGCTCCCATATATCTTGGTATACCTCCAAAACCAAAAGTAGCAAACTATTGGTTCAAAGCATAAGGCTCAGTAACTTTACCAACTGCAAGTAGAGCTTATTCGTATTGATTCATAGACCTTCCTGAGGGATCTTGCCAATGAAGAGAGTTTGCCTCTATTAGCTCCCCATTTGATGCTGTGAAATCAATAGCAAAAGACATGTTAACGGCCCAACCACTTCTCAAATATTCCATAAAATTAGGCATTTCAAATATGGTGAATTAATCAAATGAAATAGTGCCACCATTTTTGTTTTTGTTTGTTAAATTGAATTACTTTGTACCAGACTTAATTTGATTTAAAGTTGTCTTTGCTTCTCCATAAAGCTCATCTCTACCATTTTCAACTTAAGAGTAAACTTCAATTTTTATGGGTAAGTTCAAATCGCCGTTGCAAATTTGTGATATTTTTAATTTATTTGGATTCCATATCGGCCTAGTATTGTTGACCATATTCTAGCTCTTATAAATTCTAACAAACTCATCCATATTCTCAGCCGATCTTGCTCTTGATATGATATAATATGGATTATTGATACCAGCACAGCAAAGTGTAGCAAAAGGCGTTAAGTTGGCACTTATTTTCATTCTAGCTTCGTCGTTAGATTAATTAACGTTGTCTAGCCTGACAATGATCTTCCCCCTTGATGTAGTATTCTTATCGTTGAGTAAATCGTTGACATAAGTTTGTTTGTTTGATCCTATGATTTTTCCAATGGTTGTCTCATTGACACCTACATAATCTTTGGCTCCCTTTTCATTATCAATATCGTAGACCATAAATTTAATATGTTGCTCTTTTTCGAAGTAGTAATCGCATTCTATGAAAGTGCTGAAATCAGGATTGAGATTGTTGTTTATTCTCTCAGTTTTACCGATCAGGGCCCAACCGCTGGTTCTATCTTTGAGGAACACCTCTACTTGAGGATCGGACTTGCTCATGATGTCTAAATTCTTTAAGTTTCTGCAAGATATAAATAGGGCTACTCTCTACTTCATCGCTGGAATTACCAAACAGAATAAAATTTACTATAATGTAAAAATATAATTAATCTTTTTTCATATTGAATAAACATATAATTTGTATCTTTAAATCAATTTCGAAGTTAATATTATTTAAATAAAATATTGTTAACAGTCATCATTCTATTTATATTTCAAAATAGCTGTTTACAAACACAAGCAAGTTTGGTCCTTAATAATTCCATTAAAATAATTCATATTTATAAAAATAAGATTAATTTTTAATTTTCTTTCATAATTTATAAATTATTTCTAAACAATGATGTTTTGTTAGTTCATCTGCATTTAAGCTTAACTTTCCATTATTATTTATAGTTTTCTATATCAAAATTTGAAAGTCTATTTATTTAGACTTTTTATGAATTCGACAGCTTTTATACATTAATCATAACGTTATCTATGTCTATTCATAATTATAAGAAAGAATGAAGAGTAATTATAGTTTTTAATAGAAATAAAATAGATTTAGGATATAAAAAATGCGCACAAAGAACTAGCAATAAAGTAAATAATTCTACTAAAATTATAATTTCTTTTAGATTCTCGTGTGAACACTCAAGAAGACGATAAGATAAGTATCTAGCAGAATAATGACTAAGAAAACTCTTAATTTGCTGCTAATATTTTAATTAAAGACGAAGAAATAAAGCAAGATATTCAAAAAAGCTATATTTAAACAGATCAGAAAGTTAGCTCAACTAGAAATGTGGTTAAACCTGATTAACCAGTCGAGGAAGACTTGAATTTATGTTATAAGTCATAGATTTAAGATTAAAATAACATGATCGAGCAAACCTAAATGGATGATGCTACAGCGTAAGCATATAACTTAAACTTTAATATAATGATTAGTTACTATGATGTGAAAGATAAGTCAAAAATATTGGATAGATCTAACTCAGCTGTGTCTTTGAAATAGCATCCTCTTTCAGATTAGGACCCTAGTTTCTTAGGATATGGTGCTACAAATATCAATATGAACCATAATATGAGGTACTCAATGCCAGATGAAAACATCAATGCATCTCAGAATGATATTTAATAGATGATGCTCTCTATTCCTCATTAAACTCAGGATAATTATTATTAACACCAATAATTTAACAATAGTTAAATCTAGCTGTAACAGAATCTTGATCAAAATATTGCTATAATGTAATATAACAAAATAACACATTTAGCTTAAAGTATGACACTAGGAAAACAATTTTAATCATGATTTATTATTTAATATGCTTGGCTATATGAATGACTCTATGCAAACTGTCTAAAACTTAAAGCTACTAAAAACAGAAGACGCAGAAAAGCTGCTCACTATGGATAAATCAGAGATTATAAAGTACTACGAAAGTTTATTAGACAAATGCCATGAAGCCCTTATAGACAAAAGAGACTCAGTAAGATCTTTGAAAGAGTAAAAATTGTCTCTCTAATTTACAGTAAGCAGGTTTTAAAGATCAAACTTAGAGTTAAAAGCACAAGTTGAACAGCTGAAGAGAGATTTTAGTGGACGTCTCATTATCATTCAAAGAGAAAAGGATGCTCTGTAGTAACAATTCATGGCTAAGGAAGCTCTACTAAAGCAATATTAACAAGCCTTCGAAGACTTAAAAGGCAAGAATTACCAACTTGAAAATGTTGCCTTCACCTATCACATGACTGTTCAACGATTGAAAGAGAGAGAAATCGATTTGAGTTAGAAAAATGAGGAGCTTTAGGAACTTAACATGAAAATCGATAATGCACTTCGAATGAAACATGAAGACTGCTATTAAATAGCAAGGGATAAAGATGTGCTCCTTGGAGACATTAGAAAGCTTGAGGATATCTAGGAATCTCTTAAGATGGATATAAAATAGATAGAAATATAATGTTTTACTAGATTTTATAGTGATTAGTTAAGGATTCAAAGGGATTTGGCAGAACAGGATATAGATTAAGAAAACTATATTATAAATCTAAGTATAGAAATATAAATACAAAATCAATTATTGTGTAATCAAAATTAATTATTCTATAGAGCATTTAATAAATTAATAAATATTTTAATTTTCTATAGTAATCTTGATTTTAATTCATTGAAATAAAAAATTGGTGAACTAGAACTTAAACTCCTTAAATTACAAAATGAAAACCAACGACTTAGCAGAGACACCTTCCGAACTTCAAGGTCTAACAATGCAGGAGTTCGTTTCAATGACAATCTTAACATCACCAACAAACTTGATATTGAAGATTTAAAGTAAGAAGAAAGTCAACAGCAAGTTCAATGGCTTAGTTCTTCATAAAATAGAAATCAAGGTAGAAACACATTGGAGATTCCAGCTCAAAGAGAAAACCTTCGACACACATTTACAGAACAGTAAAACAAGTAGCATACCTCATTCTACAATGATTTCAACAGAACTATTAAAAGAGGAGAAGTCTCTTAAGAGTCAAATCCTTTCAACAAGGCTTTGTCATAAAGCCCTATTAGACAGAAACCACAAGCATTTAATTCAGTTTATCCAAGCAAAGATGTCAGTAATTTCTAAATTGAATAGGATCAAGAGCCACAATTTAAAACAAATGATTTCAAGCAAAGAAATGATAGAAGCGCAAACACTTAGTTAGGGTATAAAACTGGCAATGATCATAATGAAAACAGCTATCAATTAAATAAGAAAAGATAAGAGGCGAGTTAATTAGGTGGTGTGTTTAACTGGGGAGCAAATGATAGCAGCCCAATTAACATCAGAAACTTAGCTGATGATTATAGAAGAAACACTGTTCCTTCAAAATGTAATTCAAAATTATCACTTAATCTTTATTACAGCTTACATGAATTCCCCTGTGAGAAAATCCGACGAAAACATAGATGAAGATGAGAATCATTCAATATACCAGACTCCACAGAGAATCGAGAAAGTTCGTGCTAGAAAATCCTGTTCATATATGGGAATAGGCGAACGTGACATTGAGGATAATTCTGGAATGAAAACTCATCAGCAACCTACCATAAACATGTTTGGCACTTAATCCTCTCCCTAGAGAAATTAATTGAATAACTACAAGAGAGGAGGAGACAACTTTACTCATGTTTAATTGATGAACTAAAAGTTAAATTAAGAGCTTACTAAGTTGTAAATTGAGAAGTAGAAAATCGAGGGTGACTTCAGCAAGCTCAAGTTCTCACAGATTTCAACCAAGCATGATGTCAAGATCAAGAAAGACATGCTAGAGAATTAAAACTTAAATAAATACATAAAGATCAAAAAAGATTTTTAATAAAAGCATGTTTTTAATTGCTATTTCTAATTTAATAATATGAAAAAGTTTCAGTTGATTTATATAAAGCATGGGTTTTAAATGAGATAATTGGAATAGATACTCAAATCAATAAGTTAAGATAAAGTATAAGAGAACTTAAAAACGATAAGTGATTATTTTCAAGTATTTTTCAAGTAATTTTAGAGTTTAATTTTCAAAAAATCTTTATTAATTGGACTTTCAATATTTTACAATTTTTTCAATATAATGTAAAGTATATTGATTATTATTTATTATCTTAAAATGTAAGTAAACCAAGAGACTGCACTCTCAAATTTATTGAATTTAGAATCCAAGAATTTACTGAAAAATAGACGAGCTCTAAAGTCTAAGTAAAAATCTGAAAAACTACTGAACCTGGCTCAAGCATAATCTGATTCAGAATCGTAAGCCAAACCTCCAAAAATATTCTTTTTTCAGGGAGCAGAGTTTTATTTCAATACAATGACAGGGAAGCATTCATAGTATTTGAATTATAGATGCAGAGATTACAATTGTAACGCCTCCATTAAATTTCACCAATAAAAAGACCTACAAATGAACCCAAAGATTTTAAAGTAACACGTTTTAACTTGTAAATAACTAAAAATTTAATAAGTAACAAGAAACAGTCACTATGAGCAGCAACATTACGACAAGGAAGTATTGCAAGTTATTTAGAATGCAAAGTACTCCATTGAAAATGGTTTGAGTTTGTATGATTAAATATCAGAATTTGCCAGGGTTATGAGCTCAAAAACTAATGTGCACATATTCCCACCTGACAAGGAGCAATTCATTAAGTATCTGCAAGAAATAAGAAAGGAATAGCAAAGAGGAAATTAATAAGATAGAGAAGATTCTATTGTATTTTAAGAATAAAGATAGGTTTAATAGATATCAAAAGATGAATAGATAGAAATATAATAAAATGACATATTAATGAAAATGAGTTTTGATAATTTTCAAAAACACGGTTTATATATCTTAGGTCAAGAAACGTCAATTTTAAAATTAAAGACAACTAGATAAATTGTTTAGTTATAATTAAAGATACCACATGAGAAGGAGCACTCGATTTAAATAATAATCTTGTTAAATTTAAATAAACTGAAATTAAGAAAGAATTCAAACATTAAATAATTATTAGACTAAGTTATTCTATAAATAAATTAATAAAATTTGAAATTTAATTATTGAATAAGGGAGATAAGAATGGCCTTGAATTACAATTTTTAAAGAGAAATTTTTTTAATACTAAGACCATTAAGAGTAGGGATGATATTTCAGAATTATTGCATCTGAAAGCAGCGTGTTTAGTTAAACATGCAAAGATTTTTCGCTCATCAAGAGCTTATCTTTAAGAATTTTTTCTACTTATTATACTAGAATACTTAGTATAGGTCAAATCTATAGTTATTAGTAAGTGGTGTGAAGCTCAACATTATAAGTTTTTAGATTATAATCAGAAGAAAGCAACCATAAGATATTTTCTCCACATTTGTAGTTTTTTAAAGAAGCTATTACAACTAGAATAAATGTTATTATTCTTAGCAGTAGAAGTATTGGTAAAGAATTTTTTAGCATTTCTTTCATTTTTTTGAATCTAAAAACTTTCTTTGAATCTACTCTTGCTTTATTTTTAGGCTCTTTGATATTTAAACTTGAAAAGGGAAATAAGAAGTTGGGGAAACTTGGTTGCTTTTATTTGAGATTTTTGTTTTCATGATTGTTACATAAATTCCCTCTAATACCATGTCTAAATTACTGGATTAATATAATATTATAGTGCGATACGTATAATTAATTTGCTAATTGGAATTAACCACAATTTTCTATAAATAAGCTTAAACTTAAAACCTGCAAATGATGATTAAATTTCGAAAATTTCAAATAAAATAGAAATAAATTAAAGTAAACTAGATGAGACAATTTTGACAAATTTCTTGGAATTTCATGAAGTTAATATCGATAGATTAATAGAGTATGAAGGCATAAAAGAATTTCAAGATTAATTCAAATTAATTGATGATTTTAAGAATTCAGACTCGATACTAGGCAAGAAGAGATCGTAAAATCTAGATTAAGATTCAACACTGGTTGATGAAGAATTGATTTTTAAGGGTTAAGATAAAAAACAAGAAAATAATTTAAAATAAAAGAAAATCAAGCAATAAAGAAAGAACGAGGGATAATGGAATTTCAAGCACATACAATAATTTTTATATTTTTATGATTTCTTTTTATTAAAAATTTATTTTGATTTTATATTTTTTTTATTTTTTAAAGTCAATAAATACTTATATTTTGGTATTAACATTTTAAAAAAAAAATTTTGCATTTCTTTAATAAGAAATAAGATTTTTAAATATAAAAGAAAGCTTTAATTTTATAAAATTTCAAAAGATTTATATCATATAGTGGAATAGAACAATTGCTCATTTCGCAGGGTTGGGAAGGAGACTTTCCTCCTAAAGAACAAATTAAAATTATCAAAATTATAGATCTTACTGAAAGCTTTTGAAGATATAATAAAATAGAATCTTCAAAATTTTCAAGATATCTAAACTTTTATAAATGAACTTCTTAATTAAATTTCTTAATGACCTTCAAAATTCTTATAATTTTATAAATTTTTTATTCATTTAAAGACATTAGTAAGATGATATAAGAGGCTGGAATTAATTAACGATTTAATAATTATTTATTACTACCATAGATTTATTTATTACTAGTCCTAATGTCTCTCAATAAATTTAAGGTATGAATCACTTCTTCCCCTAACTTACGATTTTTTATAGCTTGTATACAAGAGTTTAGTGAATTAAGCTTCCAAATAGGCAGTTATAGTCTCAACTAACTAAAGACAGCTCCATGTCCTCAATAATCACCACAAATTGTTAAACTATAGACTTAAGCAATCTAAAATTC
>ARYC01005833.1:0-21204 GCA_000711775.1 Oxytricha trifallax | reverse complement strand
TATTTATGAACCTACAGGGAATAGATTCCTCTAAAAGAGAAGATCAAGAAACCCAGTGGAGTCTCTTATAGTTGAAGTCTGGAAGTAAGTTAAAATGAAGAAAGTAGTCAAGAACTTTCCAGTCTCTGAGATCAATAAAATGATGGTTAAAATAGAGGCAATGAAGATTCCCATATTAAGATTATTGACTTAGATTCTTGCCTCGAAAGCTACCTCACTTTTGAAGATAAAATAGAGAAGATAGTCATTACTGATGACTAATATGCTTACAAGATATATCCATTCAATTACTTCCTTGCTGATGACAAGTTCCAAATGGAATTTGCAAATGAGTATTATGCTCTTTAAAAGGCAAAGTTAAATGAGTGCAGGCATATCATCTAGCTTGATGCTATTTTACTTGGTAAAGATCATGTGCCTTCAGGCTTCCATTACTTGAAATGACTTACAGAGAATTCTTATCTGACAATAGATGTGAGAGATTAATTGGCTAGATAGTTTAGTAGATAGTTGAGGGGATTGAAGAGCTTCACAAGCTAGGTTATGTTCATAGAGACTTAAATCCAGAGAATATCATGTTTAACTTTCAGCCTCTTAGAGTTTATATTATAGACTTCAATAGAGCTCAAAGATTGCAAGCCTCTGCCTTAGGAAATGTATACGTCACTCCTGGATATCAAGAGAGAGGATTGGAGAGATGGAGACACTTAATGGGATATCTGGGCTCTAGCAGTAATAATAATAGAGAGCGACATGCCAAGAAACGATTACTTTAGCTGCAGGGGTGAGAGAGATTCTAAGCAGAGAATCAAACAATATCTCGATAAAAATAAAATAAATGGAGGTCTCAGAGAACTTGCATACTCAACTATTATCAAGCCAATCTAAGAGAATTAACAAACAATAGAAACAATTAAAAATCATCTTAGAAAGATAAAATTCAGAGAACTGCCACATGACACTAAGCTTATGTTTGTGTGAGATATCTTAAAAACTCGCTTGTTATACTCACTTAAATTACTAATATTTAAACATTAAACCCCTACATAAACCCTATTAAAACCCTAATAAAGTATGCACTAATAGTCTACTTTTATCAATCAAAAACTCAATCAAACTACTGAAAGGGTTTTGGAGTTTTGAATCGAGCTAGTCTAAAACCATTATAAACTTAGAAGAAAGTAGTATTTAATTATCTAATGACATGAAGAAAAGCTGGAGTTAAAAAGGAATATTATTTTATTCCGATCTTTCCTAAAGACTTTATCAAGTTAATGTAATTGCTGGAATCTCGAATAAAGGTTAGGTCTACTTTCAAATAACTAAAGGATAAAATAATAGTAAAACCTTTTACAACTTTATTTTGGATTTGATAGATATTCTTGTCAAAAATGATAAAAATTGGAGAATATAAACCTTATTTTTTGTGGATAATGCCACTTATCACAGAAGTCAATTTATTCTTAGAAAGTTTAGGTTGCTTCAAATAAGCATTAATTATCTGGGACCGTACCATTTCGAAATGGCCCTGTTGAAAAATTATTTTCCTTCATTAAAAAAGCAATAAGATTAAATAAAAAATCAGAAAAGATGGATGAATTTATTATAAACTATGCAAAAAAGTTAAGTTTCACTTAACTACGATTGGGTTGTTGGAGCTTTTTAACATGCTCTTACAATGTCACTTAAATACTTAAGCTTTCAAAGAATATGATAAGTCTTAGTAAGCATGAATTATTTATAAAGAACTCTAAATTTTGATTGAGATCTCAATTTAGACCCCTCCCAATCAATTAAAATTTAAACAAAACCCCTAAATAGTTTAAAAATGTCCACCGGTGCGACCGAAAGTGGACAACATCAGTTTTGAATATTAATTTTAATTAAAATTTAATTTTATTCTTATCATTAATTAAAAACTAAAATTTAATAAATAAATACCAAATAAGAGTTATTTTAAAATATAAATTTTTTTTTCGTACCAATTTAACAGAATTAAATTAAAATAAACACACTCTATTTTATTTTTATTGATTTTTTCTTTAAAATAAGCAAGCATTTAAATTTTTTTAATAGTTATTTAATTTTTAGAGTTTTAAAATAAATTAAATTAAATAATTATCAAACTATTTTTCCGTAATTTAGGTCTCTTAATTTTTCTTCTTTAATTTCATTGCCTGCTGATATAATGCCTTCAGTGATGTTATGAGTTCTTGCAAACAATTCAATTATTCTGGCGCTAGGAAAGAACTGATTTTATAATTTGGTATAATTGATCAGGCTTTCTTGAGGCCTCTCTTATTGCTGCTTTGATGAAATTTGGGTAAGAATGTAAAACAAAATCTTTGTGGCTTTATCCCTTTTTGCCTACTAAGCATATTTCAAGCTAATGGTCGAAATAGTAGCCTGGACCTTCAACAAAATTTCCATTTGAGTAAACTTTCTCCCAAAGGATCATATCGATATAAGATTACCTGTGTTTTTTGAAGTATTCTAAACCAAACTGCAACTTTTTATTGGTAATCCAGAATAATAAAAATCAAGTTTGCTGAACTTTTTCAATCTCCAAAGTCATAAGCTTTGCATTGCTCAAAACATCATAGGTAAAATCAATCATAGTATCTGGAAAAGGAAAATCTGTGATAACCACATCTGCCAATTCGCAACATAGTTCTTAATTAAAATAATCCATATGATTTTGAACGAATAAATCAAACTTGTAAGCTGCGTAGTTACTATTTATTTCCCCCATTCTTTGTTGAATTTTTGTTTCAGATTCTATTTTTGATTAAGCACACTTTTTCTTCCCCAATTTCGCTAATTCCATTTTTAAAGCTGAATTTTCGATTTACAATTTGGTGATTCTTTCTTTAATTTCAGCATTTTTGTTAATTAATCTCTAATCTAATCGTACGACAAGCTGCTCTAATTCTTGAACATAAGCATTTAGATTTTAGTTCTCTCGTTTCACTAAAGATGGTCCATAGAAGCCTTGGTGATGTCTAAACTTGTGCTATTTTAAAGCATCTTTGCTATCGTGAGATTTTCCACACAAAGCACAATTAAAGTTATTAATAGTATTTGATGAACTCATGAGAAGTTTGTTGTAGTTGTAAATAATTGTAAATAATTGTAAACAAATTAAGTTAATTTAATAATCAAAGTTAAATTATAGATTTTATTGAATTTAAATATTTAAGAATTTCCCCAAAATTAAAAGTGGCACCAGTGAACATCAAAATATTAAAAGGTTTATTTTCTAGCAATATTATATAACATTTATGAAAAATAACAGAGAAAATTTAAGAAATTAATAATAATAAAAAATTAGAATTGAATTAATATAATGGCAGACATGAGGCAGCTGGTTGTTCAACAAAATTTGTAAGTTACAAAAAACATATTTAAATTTTTTATATTTTAGCAATACTAGTTAACAAGAGACACTGGAGCATTAGACAGAGACTTCAGAAGACACCTATTACGATTGAGGACGACTTGAATATTTTGGATAGATGGTTAAAAATATGAAGGATACTGGAAGAACAATAAAGCTGTGCTTAGATATGGCTTTTGATGAATACTCTCCAAATACTTGTTTAATTAATCCATTTTCATTTTAAAATAATAATTTCCACTTATTTTTTATAATTATACTATTATCATGTTAAATTTAATTAATCGAGTTTACCAGGCAAAAACATTCAAGAAATATCAATGGAAGTGTGCATGAATCAAAAATAGGAAGCTCAATTCGGATAAGAGAATACCCAGCAATTGATACTTCCAACCATAGTCTTAAATGACAAAGGAATCTAACACCTAGCAAAGGCCATTGGAACTACCAATTGGAAGTTGAAAAACAATAGATTCTGGAGAGACTCTCAGGACATCAAGAGCATCATTATCCCAATACGTTGTTTTGGAAAACCTAAAGAGTTGAATGAACTGGATAGTGATGAGAATCACCAAATACTCTAAGAGCCTGGAGATTTATGATACAAGAAAGAGAATCGGAAGCCAATCAATCACTCGTTCTAAGGCTAGTTGAACTTTTTCTTGCAGCTTCCTATTTCACAGTTGATCGAGACAATTGAATTCGTTTTAGTTGCAGTTTCCATAAATCTATCTAGAGTAAGGATTAATTCTATATATAGAATTTAAGGGCGCCAGAAAGTGATTCTTGAGCCAAAATGTGTGGATAAGACCTTATTAAAGTGCCAAAAAAGAATAATGTTCGAAAATCATATAGAAGTTGGCTGGATCAAATTGATTTTAACCATTTATATTGAAGCAGCTGAAGTTAGTAAAATTGAGGTGAGCCAATAACCACAGCAAGAAATACTTTAACCAGCATGCAAAAGAATGAATAGTCTAGAAATATCTCAAATAGATAAACAGTCTGGCTGAGGAAATAATGGACAAAAGTCTCACTGCAAAAAGAATTTAGAACAAACCAGAGATAAACCAAGTAAATGATCCAGAAGACTGCGGAGTCATAGCCATACTGTCGCTAATCTCCTGGAGTTGGAACTTCTGGGAGAACCAATCATCCAGATTTTTGCGAAGGATTGGATTAGCATGCATGTATACTACCTCATTTTCAACTTGGAAGATGGTCACATGAAGATGGAGATTGGAAAATCAGGGATCTCAGTAGACAAGCAGATCCTAGAAGAAATCACCGAGAAAAGAAATTATTCTCTATGGCAAGTAGAATGGAAAGGAGATGTTACTTAGATACTCAACGAAATCTCCCAGATAAACACTTGGGACCAGAAAGTTCTGGAGAACGGAATCCAAATGGAGATGTAGAAAGCACTCGATGACCAATATGAGAAATTAAGTGAAATAAACGAGAACATGGCAGAAGCAGAAGAGTATTTGTTCATCTAGAGGCAAAAACATTATGAAGGGAACGAGAATAGAGAATAGGGGAAGGATAAACTGAAACTCATCCAAAGCTCAATGATGAACGAAACAACTTCCACAAGAATGGCAATTGAGGAAAATATCTAGGTTCAGGCAAGGAGTGAGCATCCAGAGAAAGGGCATAATGAAACAAGGAGACAAAACCTGAACAAGGAAGATGCAGATCAGGAAACAAATAAGACTGAAGCGTAGGATTAGTAATGAATTACACTTTCTCTTTTTATATCAATGGTAAATTTAAGTGCATTTAATTTTACCTTCAATTATTATCTATTTATCTATCAATCTAAATAAAAAATTTCATCTGACCCTGGGCTTCTTTTCTTGATCAATCATGAAAGTTCAAAGAACGAAACTGATCTCAATAAATACCAAAATCATCAAATATGTGGGCGCCTTTGATGTATGTACATGTTGCGAGAAAAATATCTGCCTTTCCTATCCATATATATATGACATTTTTTTAAGATAATTTATAAATTTTAACTTGTATTAATTAATTAAAATCACTTATCAATTATATAAATTGTTGATACCAGTTAGATTATGGTGAAGCGGGTATTTCATATGACCCTTATCATATCTTAGATCATCACATAGCACAGAACTTCCAATCATGAGTCAAAATGTTGACTCTATCGTTAAATCATTGCTCATCTGCCTATTTTCTAGGCAGCCATTTGTTAAGTCTAGCTTGCAAATTAATTTCACAAGTCGACAGTTTGTTATACCATTTACTTGTAGTATGCTGGATAATGTCGCCAAAGATGGTCACAACAACGTCGAGCATCTCATTCGATGATCTAGTACTAACGATTATATTGTCTAGAGATATGTGAGAGAACGTAAGTTAAGCTTGAATGAGTGGATACAGCATCCACTCAACAATATCTACTCATAGTGACAAGAGGAAATTGATGATACTAGTGGTTGCTCTGTAATTAGGGCTCAGCAAAGTGGCCATAATGGAGTTTTTAAAACTATTAAGGTAGTTTATTATGAAAATAATAAACTCAAATGATAGTCTTTATTGGCAGCTTTTAATTTGTAAAGACCTCCAACTTACATTAAAGTGCTAGTCCATTGAAACATAATGCATGCAAATAATCTACAACAAAAAATAGTTTTATTTAATTAAATTAAATATATACTCAAATTCTATAATAGAGTTCTATATAATGATATATAAGACTAATAAAACAACAACAAAATATGATTATTTAATAATAATACTGAAAAGTTTAAATTCAGTAACCGCTGTAATAATGAAGTGAGCTCCCAATTTACTTTAAATTTAGCAACTACTATTGAGATAAACAGAATTAAAGGTTTGATAAGAAGGAATTATTTACAGTAAAGCAGTTTTTTGTCCAATTTACACTAATTTTATTATATGTAATTATTGATTGCTGTCAATTATCACTATTCTTTAATAAATAGCCTAATGCTAAGATATTATAAATGCATTATATAGTGAAATTGAATTTTTATTAAACATTTTAAAATAATTATTGTATTATATAATATATTTTAGTAATTATGCAATAAATTGAAAGGAATCAATTGTTTTTTATGTCAACATGAAATTGAATGTATTGTGTTGAGGTCAGAAATGATGATTTTATAGTTGGCAGCATTAATATATTTACAATAGGTTAGTTTAATTCAGAAAATACTGAAGAGAGAAGGATAATGATAAATAATAATGATAACAATTATGCAAGATATTGAAACTAATTTAATTGCATTATAAGTAATGATAAATTTACATTATAATACTGGTATTTAAATAAAATAAAAATAATATTAAAAATGTCGTAATTATTATATTCCTTACAATTAGATAGATCTTTCTAAATAAATGGCAAAGTAACTATAGGTTTAATACATTCATACAAATATAATTATATATAAACTTGACACAGTAATTCTTATTTTATATTTTATTTTGATCATCTATTTACATAACAAGGAATATCTAGGAAGATAGAGGGAGATTGATAACTGATGAAGATATGAAATATTCCTTATTTATAAAATGAATGTTATGTTGTTTACTTGGAAAATGAAATAAGTTTAACTTGCATAAAAGCTTAATCTGGTTTTAAAAAATATAAAATGATAATAATATTGTGGAATCATAGAATAAATTAATCATTTATATAGAACCATTTCAAGAGTAAACAGGCAAATATTATTATAAATCACTTGTGGCATAATTGTGATCAGGAAATAATGAAGATAGTTATCACTGGCAATTTTCAATAGACGTTTGAGACTCCTCGAGTAATTGAATAATTGGCAACGCATTTCTAGTAATCTTCAAAATTGACTGTTAGAAGTAACTACGCTAAAGATGATAGCATTTATATAATCGCATGAACTAAGAGAGAGTAGAAAAGTTTGTATTCAATTGCTTTCTAAGCATCTAAAATAATATTTCATATCTTATTGAATCTGAATTTGTTCTCTTTGATAGAAGAACACTGGTAGACTATTAATGACAGAAAGTGGATAAAAACTCAATTAATTTTGTTTACATCAGACTATTAACTTGTAAGAGTTGTGAGTCATGAGACAAATACTGTTAAATAGATATGCTTCAAATCAAATTAATTACCCAAAGATAATCAGATTATTTCAAAGATATTTAAAAATAGACAAATAACAACTGATAGTAGTAAATTGTGTATAAATATCATTAGAATTGCAACTAAAAAATTCAAAAACTGTCTGTTTTATAAAAAAACAATGCAAAATGCATCTTAGTAAATTATATTTATATATTGAGAAGATTTCAAAGATGCTTCATAATTTGAGTAACTGATCCCTACGTAAAACTATATCTGTCTGGGGTAGTTTATTCTGATTCTAGTGTATTAAAATTAATTCTAGATTTTTAAAAAATGAATTGTAAATTCAGCCAAATTTAAAAAAACTAAATATTCAAAATAGTTCGACACTAATATATATATTTAAATAACATTTAAATTAAAAGATAAATAATTTTAAAACATAATATGATTTTATTCATGAGTGTATATTAAAAATGAAGTATTCAAGATAAAATCCTAAGCTGGTTTTTTATTGATACAATAATGTTGCTTTCATAATATTTTATTTATGTTTAAATCAGCATTAACATCATTCTAGTTTTCGACAATACCCTCATTTTAACATGTTTTAATATTAATTATATAAATATTTTATTATATTTTTGAAAGCTCTCACAAAATACTTTAACAAGAGAGTTTATTATATTATTTAATAAAGATATTTTAATAATTTTTCATTTTATTTGAAATAATGAGACGCTGAATTAATGTATATTTAAATCATTTAGAAATACTTTGTCCATTAATCTTTTTATTGTTTGATAAACAAAATGCAATTTAGCTTGTATAAAAATTGAACTTTCATAATCTATGAAAAAACTTCAACTTTTTAACTGGACTAATATGCTGAGTTTATAATTATTTAGTATATATAAATATAGTTAAACTTATGAATACTGGATTTTAATTGAGCATTTTCAGATAAAACTCCTTATTATATTGCTGGAAAGTTGGATTTTATATTTAAATTAAAAATTAATGCTTATATCTTTATAATTGTAAATTATTTAGAAGGTATCAATTAATTAAACAAAGTACAATATATATGGCTTAAATTACAAAACAAAAAGTTACCAAGTTTAATGAGTGATTCTTATTAAATATTAATTGCCATATCCTGCCTTGATTAATTTAATAAAACTTCTAATCTTAAATATAAATGCTAAATCCTAATAATCGAGTCTCCAAAGGCATCATAATTTTCCTCTTGTCATCACCAGTGATGCAGGACTTGTTAGACAAATAATGATAGGCTGGAGATCATCCAAAGATATATGTAAATTTGATGGCCACTATTCTTCTGCGTAAATTTCAACAAGGTACTGCAAAGAGATTGCAGAGCAAAGAACTGTAATGAAAGCCTCTGTTAAAAAGCTGATTTAACCTAAAAATGCTTCCTATTTTAATTTTGGATAAAGAGGAAACAATGGATTAAGTAAATCATTATACTGTAAGTAACATAACCAATAGGAATGAAATGTTAGAGGTAAGAGGTCAGATATAATGACACCAAAGACATTTCATTTATAAAATCCTTCTTACTACCTCTTAAACCATCACTAAATGGGCTCGAGATATTTTTTCCAAAATTAAACGTAAATAACGCCTCAAATAAGCCTGGTAAAGAATGTAGAGACTCTCTACCTGGGCGCTCATCATAAATCAATGATATAGTGGATCAAATTGTCATTATCTGTCTCGACTATTTCAAATTCCCAGATCAGACTGTTACTGTTGAAGATTATCTACTACCTTCATAGATAGCTATAAAAAATGCATTATTAAAATCGTTATCTATGAAGATTCATTAAACTTTTCTAAAGCAAGTATTGAAATTGCTATAAATAAAATAAGCATAATATATATGTTTAAATATACTAAAATTGAAGCTGAGTGATTCGATTATATATCTATGAATTTATTAATAAGAAATAATATCGATAGAATCCTAGAAGTTTTATCATTGATAACATTGCAAACACTGATAACACTATAGCATCTACTGGTTCAACCAATAAGAGTGGGAGAGTGATTAATGTCTCAGAATTCATCTGTCAGTTTAATAATAAAAAATTTTCAATAAAATAAACTAAAATTAATAAGATAGCTCCTAATTTGCGATAAAGAGAGATTCCATTAAGTCTAAGTGCAAATCCCTTAAAGAGATTAAAAAAACTAAAAGCAACATAATTGAATATTATTAAAGATAGAGAGAAGGATATTGTTTTAATAAGTCATAGCTAGAACAAAAACAGCAGAATACTAAAAAAACAACAGCAAACGCATTCTTCAAAGAATTTATAAAGTTAGAGATAATATCTGAAACTACAATAACAATGTAAAAATATAATAGCTGTTCTTCCAGTTCCATGTAAATAAAACTCACAGCTCTTAACGCTTTTTTCTGAATGGTGGGTTAAGTTAAATAAGGAAATTTCTAACATAAATTTAATCTTATTCCTAATCGCCATTACATCTTAGAATACCTATCTCCTTAGCTCTAAATGTGCTTCTTTTCCTCGTCCCTATTAATTGTGTAAGAATAGCAGTTGATGGGCGTGATAAAGATACCATTACTTCACCCCCGGCAAGTTCCCTAGACATGGCTAATCAGAGAATCAAAGAATTTGAATATTCTTTAAGGATAATGACTTACATTTGCTTATAGCTTACTTACAATAAAGATCTGAGGGTACAATTGCAATAAATAAAACACAAATATAAACTACTATTAAAGATTATATATGCTTAAGTCAAATAATTGATGATTATATTTAATGAAAATCGTTGTATTATTGTAGAGTTTAGAATGTAAAGTCTAGATGTGTTTTCTCGATGAAAAAGATATTCTTGATAAAGGATTTAAGCTTTTGTAATATTAAATAGAATGACCTCAAGTTGCATTAATTTAGACCATAAATGTAAGTATTAGGTGGTACACTGCAGCGAAAATTTGTATAATAAACATTAAGCCTTGCTGATATTTGAAAGCATTAAATCCGTTCTATGCTAAGAGATTAAAATTAATTAAGTAAAATATGTAAAAGAGATTAAATTGAACTTAGATATTTAATAAATCTAATTGAGCAAAATGGTAAGCAGATTGGTAAATAATATGGTTTCCATTAGACTGCAGGATTGAAAAAGACAAGAAAGCTAAGAGGTCACGTTTCCGCCGGTCACTGTAGAGTTGGCAAGCACAGAAAGCATTCTCATGGTAGAGGTAAAGCTGGTGGTATGCATCACATGAGAATCAACTTCAACAAATAGTAAGTTGCATCATCGATCGAACACACATTTGCATTACAACTATTTGTTTTATTATTCTAGAGGAAACCTCTGTGGCTACAGTAGAATTACTATAGGGAACACCTCGGGGCTGCAGAGGAATTCCTATGAATGCTCCGCCGTTTTCGCGCAAGTTCTGTGACTTCACTCCCACATACACATCTTTTTAATCGAGCCCACCCATGGATGCCTGGTATCTTAAGTCTTCCAGCTATAGTTGAGAACACTGATCTTGTCGCATCATCTACTGTAAAACCAGTCTTGAACATTACTGATCCATTATCAATCACAGCTGCCATAACCCCTCATTTCTTCTTTCATTTTATTTCTCAAACTTTATATTAAATAAATTATATTGCTTCAACCACCTTATTCAAATTCAAATTTTTCTTTTATTTATTGAAAATTAACTATAAAAATGCAGTAACCTCAAGTTGCAAAGTTTTTATGCCTAAAAATGCATATGCTTGATATAACACAAGAGTGGTCATTTTTCGAGTGCACTAAAGCATTGTCTTCTCAACCATAAATATGGCGCTAAAATAATTATTGAAGACATATTAATTTTATTTTAGACTTCTTAATACAATTTATTAAATCGAGTTTGTAACGTGGTGTGGCACCTAGTATAACATGTTTAATGTTGTATTCCGATAATTCAAAGGACGTCGTGCATGAGTAGAACCAACGACGCGTGCACTCGAGCAATGGCTCCATCACAGTTTTGACTTTCTTAAAATATTTTGCAACTAAATAATTTTATTTTAGACTATTAACTACAATTTAATAAATTATTTTTTTAATGTATTGCACTCTCTTTCAATAGCAAGAAAACCTTTTTATTCTGAATGTTTAAAATTTGATTGCTTGAGGCAAATTTTTATTCAATAAACCCTTAGCCATTCTCATATTTCTAACCTTTTATTCGTTCTCTAGATAAAAAATATTTATGTTAAATATTTGTTTTTTTTAATTGACTCTATAAATGTCAAAAATGTTATGACTGATATTCCTTAATGGTTATATCATGTTTTAAATGAGTTAGTCAAATAGCTTTTGGTTATATTTAATTAGAATCGGTTTATTATTTGACAGTTAAGAATATAGACTTTAGTAATTTTCTCTCGATGATATGAATAATCTTGATAAATGTATTTTATCCTTTTTAAACTTTAGTCGAATGATCGATATATGTTAATAATTTTATAAGTCTTTATAGATCAATGCAATTAAAACTCACAACTCTTACAATTTTTATGAATGGTAATGTTAAGCTAAATATTGCAATTTTATCATGAATTTTATCGAATTCCTAATAGTCATAGTTTCCTTGAATGCCTATGTTCTGATTCTCTAAGTTTTTTACTTTTGCTTACCGCCTTCTTCCATTTTTTTTTAGAGCTGGAGTTACGGAGTTTTCTAAAATGCCATTTCATCACCCTGGATAAGTGCCCGAGTCAGGGCGAGTCATAAATATCAACGATTTTAATATAATTTTAAATAAAAAATGATTTTTTTAATTTATATTCTTTAAAGATATACATTATTTTTTATCGTAATTATTGGAATAATAAAAATTTCTAATCATTGATTAAAATTTTATATTTTTTCAAATACCGATATTGTATTTATTCAGATAAAATAAATATATAATTTCTTTCACATTTTACTAGAATCTATCCTTAAATAATTGAATATTATTAAAGTGTATTTTTAATACTTTAATCAAAAATTTATAATAATACGATACTAAAAATATTTATTATTGTTTTTTTGTTTCTTTTGTATGTTTAGATTTTTTTATTTGACTTTGTCTTGAGTTTTAGAGACCTTGCTCAATGCTCTATACTATTTAAGCCTGAGATTTGATTTTTATTGCAAGTTATAAGCTTAAAGCTATACTTTTGATATAGTTCAGCATTCTCAGGATTGGCACTTTAAATATTTATTTTCACTTATCTATAGAATTGGGATAGTCGGACATTCCATCTCAGTGTACATTTCATTAAAGAATCGCGATGTAGCACTGACAGTTTAACATTCTAAAATTCATTTCTTTTTTTGTTTGTAAGACTATTTTTTTAAAAGTTCATCTCTCAATTATAATATTGTATAATTTTAATTTAGAACAGATATGGAGCCAGTTGCTCAAAGCATCAGTAACCTGAAGCTGAGAAGGTCATCAGTGGCAAGGAAGAAGCTTGCCTCGAGTAGTACCTCCTTAATAGTCATGAGAAGCTTAATTTATTCGCCAATTACTGTCTACTCGCATCACTTCCAGAACTTCTCAGGATCAATGATAATGAAGTCATCAGGAACGCCATCAATTCATTATGATTAAAGCCTAACCAAGAAAGATAGTGCCTGACCGCTTGTAGATCTTTATTGCTTCAAGGAAAACCTTTCTAGCAAATCAAAGAAGAATTAACCCGCCATCAACAAGAAGATCACTTCTTTAGAAGGTCTGATACTGACATCTTGGAGAGGGTGATGCTCAAGATAATTGTCCCAAAGTCGTAAGTTATCAGAAGAGGCAAGTGAATTAAAGAGCAGCAGGCTTCAGTAAGTGTTATCATTAAAGAAATTGTATAATTTATCTGCTGACTTGCAGTAGTGTCTAGTTAAACTAATTACGAAAATTAGATTTGTATTATCCTCTCTTTTCTTCTATTTCCACTAATTATTAATAACAATATGAAATTTAACAAGAATTTTTACCAGTATAAAATAGAAGTGCACATTTATAAAATTCTTAAGTATTCTTAATATAAATAAATAAAACAATATTTTTAGATTAATTATTTGATGTATAAATAGATAATATATATTGTATTAGAAGAAATCTAGTTCCATTTATATTTGATAGTTCGCCAAAATTAATTAAAATTGAAAAATATGATGACAATAATGACATTAGAGATAATAGAGATGAAAAAATTAATGGAGATCTAGTAATAAGGTATTTAAATGGCTTGGATTATCATATTTACCATTTGAGTTACCAAGATTAAATAGCTATAAATGATAAAAGCATTTATTGATTATAATATTATAATAATTATAATCAATAATGAAATTTATAAATGCTATGGCAAGCGGAGCTTGAAGACAACGGAACTAAGAATTCAAACTTGTACTCATAGATCGACATATGGGGCGAGTTAGTTCTGAAAACCGGATCTCAAATGCAAATGGAAATAATCCGTGAAGAGTAAGAAGGGAGATTCAGTGATAGAATTCAAGAAGGAGCAGAAGTAAAGAAATACCTTTTCACACGGACAGTATATAGTGGGGAATAGACGGAAAATGCAGCAGGAGCAGTTGGCAAACCCAAATTTGCCAAAACTCAGACCAGAAATGAACTTAAGATTTCAAGAAGTACAGGTGAATAATACTCAGTTGACCAAGAGATGAGAGAAAGAACTGGTGCGAAAACTGAAAGGAAGATCAACCAGTAGTATATGAATGAGGAAGAGGAAGCAGATTAGCAATAAAAGAAGAACTGAAAGTAATAATAGCAAAGAATTACATTTCGTTAAATTATACAACACTGTTTAATTGTGCATTTATTTAATCTTGTGTTATTGTCTATTAAATAAAATCTATATAAATAGATATGATTAATTTTAATATTCAAATACTTCTTTTTCACTCAATTACTGTATTTCTAATTAAATGTGCTTGAAAACTACTTTTACAATGCTGAAATTTAAGATATCCTCCAATTAAATAGTTTTAATCTACTTAAAGATGACGAATTTAAAATATAATTTAATCAACTATTATATAGAAAAAGACAATTTGCTAATTGTCAGTAGATTTTAGTTATTACAAATTTTACACACACAAATTCTTCTACAAACCAATATGTACTTCATAAATTAATGAAGAAAATAAAGTTGCTTATAAGTACCAATATTATTGACCATCCAAATTTAAGAAAGTTAACTATATTTTTGACAGTATTAAAGGTTAGATATAATGCAGATCAAGGACCTATACTTCATGCTTTTTTGTGATGAAAGAGAGTCATTATCAGTTCCAGCATTTAATAAAGCTGCAGTGAATCACATAAATTCATTGTCACTAATACAAAGATAATTGAAAGTTTAGAAATAGTCATAGACATATGCCTTAAAAAGCTAAAATAAAAAGTAGTAATGAAATAAATAAAAGAATAAAATCAATAGAGATAAGGTGGTTGTTTGAAATTAATCAAAATATAAATAAAGCTTTTTGAATCTTTAATTCTTAAACTATTATGAAAAATATCAGGTAGTTTCATGTCAATATACAACTTAATTACCAATTTATCTTTAATTATCAGGAATTGAGCAACAATATTCAATTATGCTTTAATTTATTATAAATAATTATGCCAAAACTATTTTCTAATTCAAGGTTTTAATAATGGAGCCAGAGGTGGTTATTAGTCATCTTAAACCAAATACTTCTTGTGGCAGTTCACAAATCCCATTCCAGTAAATATGTTGCATCGCAAATGCTTGATTCAAAGTGCTCAACATGCATTATTCCTATGGCTTATGAAGTTGTGGCTTGAACAAACAATGCTTTTACTCGATATCCTCAACAAGCATCCACAAGGTATAGCTCTCATAGTCCAGCAACAGCCCTTAAATGCCTAATCATAGTGACAACTTTTCTGGCAGTATTTATAATACTTGAAAACCTTTGAGACTATAAATGGATCATTCCTGTAATTCTCAATTGGTTTCTGCTGCATTGTAAATTAAATCAATGTATTATTTGAATCCTCTTAAGACTTATTGCTGATGGAGATAGCCAAGTGATAGAAAGAGCAGAAAAGATACGAAGTTTTTGTACCTGTTGTTGCCTAAGTATAACTCAATTTCAGAAGCATTAGTTTATGTGGCCATTCTACATGGAACGAGTTAGTCAACCTGAAGCTATAAGCTGCCAAGAAAGATGGAGATGACATTGATAGAGGGCCCTAAAAATCTTGAAACTGGAATTAGAATACTCAGGAATCTCTTTTAGATTTTAAAGAAAGCTTCTAGGTGCTAGGCAAAGTTTTTATCACGCTCAAGAGAAATCACTGTTGCTAACTTTCATAACTTAGAGTAATTCATACTAATATTAGAAGAAATCAGCAAAATATTCATAGAACATGAGATCTGGAAATGTGCAAGGGCGCCTGAGCAAAATTCATGATGGCCTGAGGAAAGCTAGTTGTCTCATTATCTCATGTCCTAGAAAAGATGTTTGAGTCGGATATTCCACCTCCCTTCATTCTTAAACAGAGAATTGAGCGGTGCTTCATAGAGACCTCAGATGCAGGAATGCCCCTTTACATCGTTTGCAATACCTTGTTAACCCAAATGCCAAACTTAAACCCCAAGAGACTTAGTGAAATAGTTGGCGAATGCGAGGAATGTTATAAGGCCAGCATCAGAGAATGAGCAAGAGAATTAACAGGATATCGTATTACATGTCTATCCTTGCAGTGTGGTACGCAAAATCCTGAGAGTTGTTGAAGTAAAGCTGGCCGCTCATTCCATTGTTATTTATTTTACCTAAAGTAGTTAATGCTGTCACTGACTTTTATTAGAAGTATTTCATAAAAAAGAAATGTCGCAACCTAAATTTCCCAAGGAAGATGATTATAACATGGAAGTCAATCTTTTAATGAATAATGGTCGAGCATTTTATAGAAAGTGTTTTGTAAGTTTTATCAAATGCAAGATTTGCGAAATGGCAGAAGGGCTTTGATGGCAGGAGTTTAATGAATCTCTAGTGAGAAATAAAAAGTGTCATTGTACATATTAATAATTAATAATATATACTTCTCAGCAAGTCATCTATTTAAACGACTAGAATTATTAATACTGTTATAATTTCTAAATCATTAAAAATATCTCTTATTTACATGTATTTTACTTTTATTTCTCCTATTTTTTACATTTTTTTATAAAAAATAGTTATTCTCATTTCCAGTTTTTATTTATTAGAAGATTGGTTATTAATTTTACAAATCTATTATTACATTGTTTTTTTATATATTTAAGAAAAAACTATAAATAACAAAAGATATTGAAAATATTTTATGGTTTAATCAAATATGTATATGTAAGTTAAGACAAATTTAGTCTTTATAAATATATATATATAATATAAAAGGAATTTCATTTTGATAAGTTTCTAATTACAATTTGGCAAAAGAATTGGACAAAATTCATTATTCCAAGACTTCTATTTGAATTATATAATTCCTAAAATTTAATCTAGAATAACATGTATTTTATATATGATTGAGAAAAAATTGTCAACATAAAATATTTTAATGAAGTATGTAGATTCATTCAATTTAAAAATATATGCAACCACATATTTTAATTGCAAGCAAGTCAGGTTTAATTTAGTTATAAGGCAATATTTAAAGGAATTTACTTCTTTTCTTCAGTAGATGAGTCATTGCAATGTAGCTAAGTGGCAACGGCTTTAAGTGATTCGTTATCCTTCACTTCTAAAGAGTCTTGTTTACAAAAATGTAAGAGAATTGATAGAAGAGAATAGATATCTTTCTTTAGTTTCCAAGGCGAATGCATTAGAGTCTATGAGCCATAAATGAATGTACGAAGGAATAAATTTATCTTGATCGAGCTTGACGTTCATTTAAGAGTATTTAATATTGCTATGAATACCTAAGGATATGGATTCACATTGATGTTTATATTGAAGGGCTTGTAGTTGAGATGGGCTTGTCTTGCAGTTAAAAACTACCTTCACTACTATAAACTTTAGTATAATTTTATAATACATTCTCGGCATGTGGAAACAAAATGATGCCTGAAATATTACGATCAATAAATAGTCTTAGATCGATTAATTTTAAAGATAATATTGTTAAAATACATAAGAATAGGAAATTTGATAAATAGAGATAAAAGCATTAATTATAGGTGATCTTAACTGCCGCTTATTGCAATGGGTTTAAGTATAATTTGATTCAATCAACTTTTAATTTTAAACTGATTATACAGTATACATTTTACAGTTTTAATTACTTTTTTTTATTTAATAAAATAATTATGACCAAATTGTACATTATACATTGTACAGTTCTGATCTTTTTTTATTTTTAAAATATTAGGGCGTAACAAATAATTGTACATTGTACAGATTTGATTTTTAAAGTTTTTTTAATTGTACAATTAGTGTTTAGAGATGCTTATTAGGAATTATAATTTATTAATTACGCAAATACTCAAATATGGTTTGAGTCACAGAATTGCTCTTATTATGCCACCGTTTGGCTTTGGGCCTCATTCAGGTCTTCCTCCAAAACATGTGTATCCTCTGTTACTGTCTGCTCATCATTCATCATCTCTGCCTCCCCCTCATCATCTAATCGCTGTTTAAAGTACATTCAAAACCCCAAAACCCCTGAAGTTGTTTGATTGAGTTTTTGATTGATGAAAGTTGACTATTAATGCATGCTTTATTAGGGTTTTAATAGGGTTTATGTAGGGGTTTAGAGTTTAAATATTAGTAACTTAAGTGAGTATATGCGAGGTTTGGGGTCAGTTTATGACAGTGAGTATATAGATTTATTGTTTAAGTTGCGATATGGATGTGATTAATATAGTGAATAACTCAAGTCTGTTCTAAATTATACCTCTATAGCAAGGCTCCTCCATAAATCTCCAGCAACTGTAAGGTCTCACTGTCTATTTGCATTGAATTTAAAGAGATAGCATCTTAATTCTAAGCCTAAGAGACCTCTTAAATTTTAGCAGCATCATATTGAATTATCTTATTAATGATAAGACTCTTAAATACTGGGCTCATTTCTCTCTGGCCTAGAGGGCTGTGATGTTTCATCGCCAATTTCCTGAGCTATACATCTCTGCATAATCCATAGCTAATATCTATAAAAAGAATGGTATATCTTACAAGACAGTCAATCGCATAAAGAGAGTGATTGACTTTAATGTTCCATTTTATAAGGATAATTTAAATTATATATTCGATTAAATGCAGAGGGCTTAAGAACATAATATAAAGTTCATACACGCTGATGAGGCAGTATTCACGTTTAATAGCTTCATATCGAGGTCTTGGTATAAGAGGTACAGCAACATAGAAGTTTATGATCAAAAGGTTAAGGTATATACTCATGCTATTCTTGGTGGAATAAGTGAAGATAGTGGCCTCGAGACTTATATTATTCACCCTCGTTCTATAAAGACTGAATAATATATATTAGTTCTTGCAATAACTCAGAGATATGTACGCTGACTAAGAGATTATTCTATTCGTAGATAACTTGCCAGTTCATAAAACTAAAGACTCAAGGAAGGAATATGACAGGGTAAATATAACACCTGTATTTAATTTTCCTTACAGCCCTTAGTTCAACGGAATTGAATTATATTGGGGGTTATTGTAAAGTCATTATAAGAAATTGCTGCTCTACCATCTGATGCATGATTTAAAGATAGATAAAGTCGATTTTATTAAGAGTGCTGCTAAAAGAGTCAGTGATGAGAAAGCTAAAGTGTGCGCAAGAGAAGGGAGATTTTGTGTTTATAAATAAGTATTAGATTTAAACGAATGAATAAGTTCACATATTAAATTTGCCCGTAAAGGGATTTGGCTTCTCTTTCTTTTCTTCCTCTTAAGGCTTGCTTGGGCCCATGTTTCTTCTCTTAGTGCCAGCCCCTGCATCTATGTTCATCTCGTCTGGCTTTTAGAAATCTTTGAAGAGTCTCTTACTCAATTCATGCTTTACTTGTGACTTTCTCTTTCTGTTTAACTTGCTGCGCTCTTTCATCAAGTATATAGCAGTTCCGGGTTTTTCTATAAAGTTAGAAGACTAAGCTTGCTTGAGATGAAAGGATGCTTCTGTAGTTCCTAGAGCCAGTTGTCGCTTATTTTAATACCTTGCTTCTCTTTTTCTTCAGGAGAGATGCTGTATCGTTTCTTGTGAGCTTCTTAAATTACTTCATTTAAGTACTCAGGTTTCAGAGTTCCAAGAACACCTAAGAAGAAGTTTCTCTCTGGTAACTTATTTGAGAGTTGTAACTTTGATGGTAGGTACAGAGCAACATCTGGATCACTCATAGCATCATCATATAGAGATTTGTCACTGAGATTTCAGGGTAGTTAGGTATCTCAATCATCTTTATTTCATTGGTCTTAAAAGCTTTTTTCTCTTCACTTAGTAAGGCTTTTAAGAATGATATTTTTGTTCCTTCCTAAGTTGGCAAGAACAATCCAACTATGGTTAATATATTAGTATTTGATAAGAGCTTACCTTACTATACCAAATATCTATAGAGGTCTTCCTTACTTCGAAATTTTCCTATCAATTCTTGAGATTGTATTCTTTTCATTGTATCATTCATAGACTCCATCTTGCTTCCACTTTCTATAAATGTTTATGAAATTTAAAATTATGGATATCCATTCTAAACTTACTAAAATTTTACTACTAAATAGAGAGATTCAACTGGAGGTCAACCTGAATCACATATATAGAGAAAGATAGAGGAAGTTTCTCCAAGTTTCAAAGTTTTACTTCCATTATTATCAAACTTTCTCCATTAAATTGCTCCTAATAATAATTAATTTAATTAGGTGGTGCTCCTAATTTATTTAAAACTTAATTGGGTTATATTAAAGTTCAAAACCGTATTAGGAGGTACATTAAAAAAATTAAATTTTAAATCCTCCCCTCCTAAATTTACAAGAACAGTTTTAGGGGCACCACCTAACTTCACAAAACGCATTTAGGTGCATTTTAATGAATAAAATGGATGAATTAGTATATAACTTATTAGTAAATTTAAGAAATATAAAACTAATGTCTCGTAGTCTGTTCTCATTAAACCTGTCTAAACCTTTGAGGATATGCTCTTACTCTTGTATAAAGGTAGAATTTAAATAGCTTGTATAATTATTAATAGTATTTGTAAAATGAGCGGTAACTTAGTTAGAAAAGCGGCATTGCTTGGCATTAGCCAGAAAAAACTTTCTTTTATGAATCAAAAGAAAATTGAGACTTGCGATGCCTCTACCTAGTACGAACCTGAAATTTTCTATCTTAAGGTATCAGACATTGAATAGCAATTTAGTTCTTAAATAGAAATGCAGAGCTATGAAATTTAATGCGAAGTTCCAATGAAAATGGTTGAAGAGGAGGAAGAGAAAAAAGAAATTAAAGCATTACATTTATGTGAAGAGTGTGAGAAGAACTTCACTTATAAATCTGCTCTTAAGCGTCATATCTTAGAGCAGCATTCTAACAAGCCCAAGCTCTATCTTAAGCTTGATAAGATAGATGGAAAATATTTCTGCCCTTACTGCAATAAGTAATACAATCATT